>ML830107.1:97944-118520 GCA_009831015.1 Picea engelmannii | reverse complement strand
AGCATTAAAAATGGTACTTAAAAGAACCACTTTTGGTTTTCCAAAGGAGTTATAAGGAGGGATCGGGTTTCAAATACAAAACACATTGTTTGTTTTGAGCTATCAAATGCTCTGTTTCTGAAGACATAAGTTGCATACACAAACTGAAGTATTGTTGCATAGATTAAAGGTGGTTTTCATTTAAAAAGGGGTCATAAGAAGAAGGGCTCATGCTTGATGCAGAGGTTGGAAACAAATTAGGGAGTTATAAGTCAAGTGAGCATTTTTAAAAACCATTTATTATAATGATTGCAATGAGGAGAAGAGTACAAAAGTACAAATATAGCAACACCTTCAGCTATGATCGTTGTACAATCCATTTTTAAAAATAAAGGCCCTTGTTTAAAGTCTCCTCCAACGTTTTTTTCTCCATAAAAGCAAAATGACTCAAATGATTTTCATATTTGTTGTGTCTCACCAAACAATTTTTCACATTGTTCGTTGTGTCTCACTTGCACGCTCCCAGACTCGAACCACCGACGCACCTCTGCATACACTTACCTCCATTTCAAAATTGCACGCTCTGTTCACAATGCCAACGCCATCCCAAATCCCTACACTTTAGCACATTTTTCCTCCTACGCATCCAAAATCCCTACGCTCTAGCACATTGTCCCTCCTACGCATCCCTATCCCAAAATTCTCTGATAAAAAAATGAATTGTATGTTGACAATTTCACTGTCAACATACAACATTTTCGTTCTGTGGAAGAAAACGCGGGGGGTTGAAGGAGATACGTGGGGAAGCAAAGGCAGAGAACGTATCCAAATAGGATTCAGCTACTGAAGGTAAGCCCAAACTCAAATAATTAAACAACCAAGTGTAAAATTCAACGTCTTGTGGCACATTTTGAAACAAGACAGTTCATTTTTAGCAGAGGCCGACTGAAAGAGGGGAAATTGAGCCAGAATTCAACAAGAAGCCTGAGAATTTTTCGAAATTACTAGGTATGCCCTTGCATGAAATTTTTATGAACAGAGAACAACTTAGGAATTTAAAAAATAAGAGATTTCCTTTGCTTATTGAATAGAAAACCTTATTGAAGAGCATGCACAAAATTAAATCCAAACAGAGTCTGAAAGTTTAAAATTTTTTGGCCAAAAGAATTGCAGGGTTGAAACTTTTAGACCTCCTTTCTATAAACATTGGAAATATTTCAGGTCTTGCTCTTAAAACTTGGAAGTATGGTATCTAGATATGAACCAGGGAGGCTTGTTACATCAAAAATACACAGGGATTGTATACAAATTTTGGAGCAAAAACAGTGGATAGGGTTCTTTGAAAAATTTGATGGATTTTGTGAAGAAGTTTCTTTAGAATTTGCTCACTGATTTGATGGGGAAAGGGCTACTGTTGGAAACCTTACCATTAGGATCACTGAAGATAGCATTGCACATGTCACTGGACTTCCTCAAATAGGAGAGAGATATTTGAAAACCAAGCATTTCAAAGATAAATCATGAGCACCTTTTATTCCAGGTCTAGGGTAGCAATAGTAAATGAGAAGAAGGGAATCCCAAGGAGTTGGTTGATTCATCCTTGGGATGAATTAGCATACCTCATACATAAATTTATAACTTGTGAGGGAAGGTTTAACATCATCTACCTATATCACATTAAATTGTTACAACACTTAAAAGGTGACTGTGAAATCAATATGCCTTATTTTCTCTTACAAAGTCTTTCTAAGATGGCTAAGGATGTCCAGAAACAAGGAAGGAACACATAAAAGAGTTTATATCAATGTGGTTTTATTAAAATGATCATTATATATCAACTAGAGAAGCAAAATTTGACTTGGCAACAATTTATCATTGAAAATGGTTTTGAAACAATAAAGAAGGAAGAATAAGAGGAACAAATTTTAGTTGTGACTGATGATGAGGAAGAAGTACAGCACCCCAATGCAACAAGCTCAAAACCGCCTATGGGGAGGAGAAAAACAATAAGTATGGTGATAAAAGAGAAAGAACTTGACGAAAAAGAAAATATTTTTACCACTTATGAAAGGAAATCAAGAAAATGCCAACAAGTTCAAAAGGGCCAAATACAAGAAAATGATGATGAAGCACAACAAAGATAATATGCACATATTCAGACTCTAGAGGCACAATCATTGGGAAATGATGGTTTTGAGGAGCAAGAAACTTCCACCTATGAACAGATGAGAGTAGATGTGGAACAATTAATCAGGGATATGAAAGAAGAACCTCAAATGGAAGAAGTGGTTGGTACATCCACATCTGAACTTGATAAGAAAAATAAGAAAATAAGGAAAATGAAGAGAAAAATCAAAGAAATTGAAGTCTTAGAAAGATACATAAAAACAAAGAATGAAATGATGAGAAATAAAAGCCACAAAACATAGGATGATAATGAAACTTTGAAGAAGAAGAACAAGAAGCTTAAAAAGCAGAACAAGTTAATCTCCAGACAAGCCTATAAGTGGTTCCAACAGAAAAAGGCATATAAAGAGAAATATAAAAGAATGAAAGCACTTCATATAGCTCAATTGAATGTGGAAACATTATTGCAGGAAGCATAGGTGGCAGAATATCAGTGAGGTTTAGGGACATTTTTGTGCATGAGGACATGCAAGGACTTCCTCTTGGGGGAGATGTTGAGTACATTTTTATGCTTCCTTTTTTCTCTATAAACCACACTTTTGCCTCTATATCCATCCATTTTGCCTTAATTTCATAATATATTTTACATGAAACAGCTTATGCAAGGTACATTTATCATTCTTTAGCTTAAGAATTGAGTTTTCTAAATTTTGGCATTAAAATTGAAATTTTATCAGAAATTACAGGATTTGACTAAATCCCGTAATTGCTCCTAGATTCGTGTACTTGCAGGACACCTGGGTGAAATCTAATACTTGGGTTGTGTTCCTTGATGTACAAGGATGGATAATGAGCTATCGGCTTTGAGATCCGAGCCTTCTAGATGTCCGGTCAATGTTGGTCAAACAAGGCCACTTCAACAGAAAATACCTTGTTTTAGCCTTAAATCATGGACAATTTTGGATTTTCGTGGGATTTGGCCATATATTGTATATTTGAAGGAGGAATTCGACCCTCCTAGATATATTATGGATATAATCATGATATTTAGGAGACTTATTAGCATTTTTAGTTTGGAAACTCTTGTATAAATAATCTTAAGCATAGACTAGTATGACAATCTTGATGTGAATGAAGAAAATTTGGATTTTTCACTCTTGAGATCAGTTCTACATTTTGTTCATGTTAATGCCTATTATATGATGATTTGAATGCTTCTAGAGCTCTTTTCTTATCTGAGACAACTCAAGTGTACTAGTGAAGCATTGGAGGGCCCCCTTTGCCAAACTAGTACACTCTTTCTTTATGTTCTTTTCAAGTAATCTTTGATACATGTTCTAGATTAGATCTTGTTGTAGATGAGTTGTATTCATATCTTACTGTAGGTAGATGAATTCCGTAGCTAATTCATATGATTAATGTTTCAAAGCCTTACTCATATTGTGAATGATTTCTTGAATAAGAATTCAATGTGTGGTTTTCCTTCAAGCATTAAGATAGTCATGAATGCTTTTTGAGTTATTTATGATTTCAATACTTTTGATTTAATTTGATGATAGTTGCTAATGAATGAATGAAAGAAAACAATGAATGCATCTCTTGAATAAGAGTTTTGTCCTTCCAGCATTTGATAAGTCTTAGAACTAGTTCAAACATCTCTTGAATGCTTACTATTGATACTCTTTAGGAAAACAATTGTTGATTACTGTTATGAGATCTATGAATAGGAATTTTGAATAGAATCTTAGCATCTCTTCCATATTCATCCCTTAGAATAGGTTTTGGTTTATCTCCATTAAAGATAAAAGTTATCTCTAAATCCATATACTTTGGATGTGCCTCTAAGTCTTACAAACATCGGATTGACAATCATTTGTACTCTAATTTACATTAGTAGATTGGAGCCTAACAAAATCTCTCCATACTAGATGACTAGCTACCTCCTCATAACAGGAAGTCTCATAATCAATGATTTGGCTCATAAATCCAACATAGCACAGATATCTCTGAGGTCTTTTTCTCTCTTGGAAGGTACCACAAGGAGTTGCATGTACTTCTTCCTCCTGCAGAGCCTGAATATCCCATCTAGGTCTCTTTCGACCTACTTCAGTATCTCTGGGAGCATCGGCTGGCGCTATAGACCAATTTGATCAATTTGATCAATAGGATCAATTGTCTCCCTCTGAACTGATGGAGCATGAGGGGGAGAAGGAACCATCTCTTCCTGTCTTTCACTAACAATTTCCATATGAGATCCTCTATATCTATCTGTAACCAGGGATGTAGATCCAATATGCGTTCGAATACCCACTGCACCCCAAAAATCTATGATTTTTTCCTGAAGGGACTAGCAT
The DNA here is from genome assembly GCA_009831015.1 of Picea engelmannii. NCBI lineage: Eukaryota > Viridiplantae > Streptophyta > Pinopsida > Pinales > Pinaceae > Picea > Picea engelmannii. The sequence continues at coordinate 114,060 of ML830107.1, read as the reverse complement.
GGTCCTTTTCTCCATGGGTACATGAATGTATATTGGAAACCTAAATATCCTGAAGCGTCCAACCTCAGGCTTCACTCCAATGAAGGCCTCCCTAGGAATCATGTTCCTCAAAGTCTTATGAGGACTTCTGTTCTGAACATACACTGCAATCATGGATGCATTTTCCCACATAATAATAGGTAAATGATGGTGAGGCTAAGTAATATTCGACCATACTTGATATTTAGAGGTTCCCTCATGAAACCAATGTCTCAGAAACCTGGAAAACATCAACACTCCTTCTGGAGCTGGAGATGACTCCTCCACTATCTTTGCTCCCTCTGACACTGAAGATAGTTCTTCATCCTTTTCTAGAGGTAACTCAATATCTGCTCCCTCTAGATTTAGTACCGCCTCCCTCTCTCAGAGTTCCTCTAAATACATTAGAATTATTGTCATGCCTGCTTCCTCAACATCTCATGGCTCGACTCATGTACTGGGACTACTACACTTGCTCCCTCTGAGTCTCATAATTTGTTTTCCTCCTCTACTAGATCTACCATAGTTTTTCTACAGTCGGTCTTGACTCATTGTATCCATGATCATTGGATTTGTCTCTGCTATTTTGCATGGTCCCATCCTGGGAGGTACATTGCTCCTAAAGACTTCCTGTCTCTGAGCATCATGTCTGGCAATGTCTCTCATTGATATCGTGTTGGAAATTCTTTCCCTCCATGTCTGCCTCCTGCGACCGCCATTATGTCTCCTTATCAGAGCTATTAAATGTGACTTTCCTAGAACAAGAAACAAGAACAACAAAAAACATCTCCTAGAGGAGATCAATTTATCTTGTGCACAACTATATACATTGACCCTCCAAATAATATGTCTTCTACTATGACCAACACACATCCATCATGTACTCGATGTCATACGGCTACGAACACACATCCATCATATACTCGATGCCATACAACTACCAACACACATCCAACACATACTCGATGTCATACGACTACCAACACACATCCATCATATACTCGATGTCATACAACTAACCATGTTGATTTTCTAGTGTTAAATTAATCAAGCACAATTTTCCACAAGTGGTAATTACTTCCAATAATATACAATATTACTTTAGTAAACACTAGAACATCACTAAGTAACTCATAAAATTTCAACTTCTTAGTCTCTTCCTTAAATCACTTATCCCACGCGTGAGAGAGAACGAATATGTGTGTCTATTGTTGTGTCTTTCAAGTGTCTTTTTATAGTAATATTAGATTGATCCAAAAAAAAAGACACCTCCCAACATTTTACTCTACTCTCATTTTATCGAGCCCTCCTATGAAGGAGTCAAGCCCAGTCCCGCTCTGATACCATGTTGTTTCTCTTAATATGAGATATAATTGATATATTATTACAATGATGAGTTTTCCATATATAGGGAACATATGGTGACCATCCATGAAAGGATGTGTCCCTTGAATAATCAATAACTATTTATTATTATCATTTAGTTATTATATATGATATTTAATAATCAATAATTATATTATTAATTATTATTCTAAGAGAATGTATTCCCGATGTTTTCCAAACATCAACACCTTTAAGGTAGTTTTTCACCAATACTTTTCTCCACAACCCAAATCCAAACAAACTATGCCACATTGATTTTGCAGCTAGAGCCTGTGAAAATCAATGAATGTTCTGAAAACCCCATCCACCTAGGATATTTAGCCTAGCAATCCTATCCCATCTAACTAAATAAGCCCGATGTTTTTCCTAGCTCCTTTCCAAAGGAACTGGGAGCAAATCTTACAAATATTATACTTGATTTTTTTTGGAACCTTTGTTAAACTAAGCCACTACACTGGTATAATTTGTAGTACATATTCAATAAGGACCATTCTTCCACCCAGAGACAGCCACCTATAAGTCCAATGAACAGTTTTATTTTCCACCTTTTGAAGGAGCCATATCTAGTCTGAGACCCTATAATCATTAGGTTTCAGATGAAAACCAAGATATTTCATACCTTGATCCAAAAATTTAAAAGGAATTTCAAAAATTTCCACAATCTTTCCCAACAACTCCTCTTCCAAATTGTGTGCAAGAAAACATGATTTCTGACAGTTTATCTCCATCCCTGAGGCCATAAAGAAACTTGTTATAATTTTCTTGAACTCCATCCATTCTTCAACTGATCCAACACCTAAAATTACTACATCATCAACAAAAGATAAGTGAGAAATGATGGCCCCTATTGCAACCTTTAACCCTCGGAATTTTCCTTCAGAAACAACATTTTTCAACATTCTATTAAGTCGTTCCACCACCAAGAGAAACAACAATGGGGAAAGAGAGAAACCTTCTCTCAATCCCTTGTGACTTTAAAAAAAATTCGTAGTGGATCCATTTACCAAAACAACAAAGTTTGCACTAGTTACACATCCCATAATCCATTGTACCACCTCCCACTTCAGACCTATTTGAATTAGCATCATTCTTAGATAGTTCCAGTTTACTTTATCATAGGATTTACTATGATCCAATTTCAGTATCAATGATTTCATGTTTTTTGTTTTGACAGAGTGCATGCATTCATGTGCAAGACGTCCATCGAAAATTAGTCTATCTTTTAGAAATCCAAATTGCTCCTTCGAGATGCTTGTAGCCAACTTTTCTTTTATCCTGTATGAAATGATAGTTCAAGTTTACTTTATCATAGGCTTTATTAATATCCAATTTCAATATCAATGATTTCATATTCTTTGTTTTCACAGAGTGCATGCATTCATCTGCAAGACCTACAACATAAAAAATTAGTCTATCTTTCAAAAATTCAAATTTCTCCTCTGAGATGCTTGTAGCCAAATTTTGTTTTATCCTATATGCAATGATTTTTGTAATAAATTTATAGAAGAAATCACAAAAATCTATAGGCATGAAATTATTAAATGATATAGGTTTGGATTCCTTTGGAATTAGTTCCACAAAGGTAGCATTCAGAGATCCAGAAACCCTTCCAGTGTGTCTAGACTCTTCCACAACAAACAATAAATCATTGCCCATTATGTCAAAGAAGTGTTGGAAAAATTCTTGTGTCCACCCATCAAGTCCATGAATTTTGTCCCTAGGAATCATACCCACCGTATTTTCCACCTCATGAAGGGAAATCTATTTTCCAACATCATCACTTTCTTCATTCGAGAAATAACGTAGCACTTATTTTATCACATGAAACTAGTTTAATGTGTCTTCCTTCCCTGTAGCTTGATAAAGAGACCTATAAAATTTGTAATATGCTAACCTTATATATTCCTATGAATATAGGGTTGAACCATCCAAATCTGCAATGTCCCAAATGGAGTTGATGACCCTTCTGTGTTCAACATATTTATGAAATAATTTTTTGTTGTGGTCTCCACTTTCTAGTCAAATTTCCTGACTCGTAAGGCGCCAGGTTTCTTCCTCATGGTTAAGTATCACAAAATTACTCTTCTCAACTGAACCTAAAAGAATCTTGTCTTCAACAAAAAATATTTGTGAGTGGATTTTAAGGAAAACCTCTTCCATTTTTTTGTCTATGTGCTTTAACTCTAATTGAAGTTTCTTATTTTTCCCCAATTGCAAAAGGGCCATTGCTTCCTTCAACTTCTTCAACTTATATACTATTAAACTCATAGCCGATGGACTCTTCCATGAATCCATAGAATTCCAAACAGACCAAACCAAAGTGTTAAAGTCTGAACCCTTCAACCATGCTCGATTGAACTTAAAAGCAGTGAAGTTTCGATCAATGTTTTCCTCTACTTGATGGCATACATGATTGTGATCTGAAATGGAGGAATTTATAACCCATATCCTACATCTTCCCAAAATCTCCAATAAAGTCTCCTTGATAAGAAACTTGTCAAGTCTCTTCAAAATTCCATCCTCACCCAAATGCCYATTCCTCCACATAGGTGTTATACAAAATTTTGTCGCAACAAGTGATTCTGCCTATTCTCTGAGATCTAAAACATAGAACTTTGGAAGATAATTGAGAGAAAGTCTTCTTTGGAAGGATCAACTCTAAACAAATCCCTAAATTAYGAAGTTACCRCTTGTTTCTTTCCATAAAGATGTGACAACTTCMCTTGTCTCTTGCTTCATCACTGTAAGGTGTGACAATGTCACCTTTTTCTGAGGTTTGAGGGTGCACAACCTTTGTACGTGRGAGAAAAGAAGAAATTCTTGAAGATTCTCAGAGAAGTTTCTATGATGAGTTGTTTTTCGACCGGTTTGGATCTCATCCCTCTCTCCTGATTTAGTGAGATCCTAACCTCCTCATGGMTTCCTCTCCAATCTATAAATGGAGTCATCTTCTAAAGGGAAAGGATAATAAGTGATGAGTAATAAAATAATTGTGAATTGAGAATAGCTCCTGGTTTGTAATTGAGAGTTTGTGAACTTTACTTTGGTACTAAGAGATTTGGGCTAAAGTATTCAAGAGATGGTGATGGAACTTATGGAGGCTACTTGGGTATTGGAACATTTAACTGCTGGAAGGAGTTTGTCAATGCCAAGGCTTGGTTGTAAGATGCTTCTTGATTTATTAATACAATTATATTTTCCCTTTCCCATAAAGCTGGTATATCATCTTTATTCTATTTCTCCCTGGCCATCTACATAGATTTATCGAAATATGTGTTGTATTGTTGCTTTCACTCATTCTGTTTGGTTTTTACATAGGTCTGTAGAAAAAGACTTTGGGATTGAATTTGGAGCTTCAATTAACGAAACAAAACTTTGGATAAAAATGTATGAACTACTTATCTACTCGTATTTTGATTCTAAATTTAAGGAAAGGAATTTATATTGTCTGTTTTGTTCTAGTTTCACGTTCATGAACTAGGGAGATTAGTTTGTGTCCTCACTCACTAACTTATCCACAAAAAAAATGGAGACCATATTGGGGATAAATATTCTAGATTTGTTCTCCTAGTTTTCTTCCTATGTCTTGTTTGAGTCTTTTTGAGTCATCACATGGCCCTGTTTGATCAATCGATCTAAAATTCCACTGAAGAGTCCGAGAATTTTTTTAATTTTTATGAGTTTTCACTGCTTGTTGTGTCCTTGTTTAAGGTACAGAGCAACATTATCTCACTACGATATTCCTTCTGCATGCGAAAAGTTGAATTGTTTCACTATCTATCAAAGCAACCTAGGACAACCTCTGAAAAAATGATATTTTGATTTTTATTTCTTTTCCAGGTCTTTGATCTCATGTTTGGAGTGCTTTTTGACTGGTTAATTCATTGATTTACAATCTTCTTGATGATCTAGAGTTTATTTTTCACCATTAAATTTTTTTCTTATTATTTCTTATTTATTTTGAATTGAAAAGGTTATAATGTCTCAATTGTATCTTCGAGTGCTTTTCAATTTAAGATTTTATATTGTTCTCTTGAGGGATTTTTATAGTAACAAAGTAATCCTTCTGGTTTGAAGTTTTTGTGTGGTGCATTTCTAAGCTTGCATTTTAGAGAAAAAATGCATGGTCTTTGACTTATATATTGAGCACCTATTGCATTCAAAGAGTGATTTTCATTTATTTCTTTGACATTTGTAATTGTTTCTTTGCTTGAAATCTCTTGCTCCATTATATAGATAGCTTTCATCGAAAGAAAAGATTGCATTTCATTCATATTTTCTTTGAAGTCTTCTTGGAGTCAAGTATCATACATCATCATTGAGTTGCATCCACAATATTTTTTAAGTGAGAAAAAACCTCAAAATGAAACTTAATTAAAAAATTTAGTAACAATGTGTGGGTAGGTAGAGATGTGTTCCGACATATTTAAACATAGGACCTGTCGTTATTTGTTAGTGCTACAATATGGGGATTGTGTGGTTCTCCCACGTACCTTCGAGTAAATTGGGAGGCTCCTTTCAAATGATTGTGCATTAGACAACACTACCACATATTTGATCTCCCACGTACCTTGAGTATATCAGAAGACTCTTATAGGACCTGAAATCGAGAACCATTTCGATCGTCTTGTTGTCGCAATACACCGAGAACAACACTTGAGGAGATTACTATGCACATAGTTCTAAGTAGTCGGGTAATACATCCAAGGGTATTGTTTATCATCCTTGGTTGGTGCTTTGAATGATTGGGCCGAGTATTACTATTGGACCCTACAATATATCGTGAGTTGTGATGACTTGACACTCATGTGAGATTCCTCCTATTGACCCCATCTATTCACACGATTGCTTTTTTTTCTTTAGACTTTGATAGAGTGTGCTATTTATTTTAGTGGATGCTAGGTTGAGTTTATCTCTACGGCGTTAGTTCCTGGAACTCTCAATGAAGCAACCCCTTTTCTCAGAGAACCTTTCATTTTTCCTTCTATTGGAAACATTGGTCCTCCTTACATTGCTACTTTTATTTTACCGGCACTCACCATAGGGTAACCCATGTGGTTGTTGTCCACTCCAATTTTTCCAAATGTGCCTACTACTTGAAATGCACCTAGTGTTTTGAATGCACACCCTCCCTCTCAAGAATGTCCTCAAGAATGTTCACCTCATGTTGATCCTTTACCTTCTTCGCCCATTGCATTTTCTTCTTTTTCTTCTTCTTCACCTAGTGAAAGCCTCGCTACTAGTAACCAAGAGATTAAGATGATGAGTAAAAATAAGAACAAGAAGAAGAAAAGTCAACAAAAGGTCATCGATAAGCCTATCACTAAAACTTGCAAACCCAAATTCCCTTGCAGGCTTTGCAAGGGTGATCACCTTCTCAAGGATTGTCATGGTATTCCCAAGTTTGTAGAAGTATGGTCTTAGGTTTCTTCTCAATCTGGATCATCATCCACATCAGTTCATACTGGTGACAACCCATCGACTAGTAATCAGGATGGAAGTAAGAAGGGTAAAGTCAAATTTCCTTGTTATTTAAGGATACACACCGCACCTACCTTTGTCCTCGCATGGATGAAGCTTCATATATTTTGAAAAATATTATTTATAACCAGCAACAACTTCCAACAACTTACCGTAAAATCTCTCCCAACCTACCATTAATTGTTGGACTGGTCAATCCAGTTCCATCCTTGGTTAGTATGGTTGATCAAGTGGTCAATTTGGTTTCATCCTCAGTTGACCTAGTTGATAAAGTGGTCGATCTAATTCCTTTATTGGTCGATCCCACTGTTCCATTGAAGAGTGAAACCCAAGTGATCGATCTAATTCTATCATCGACCGATCTCACTCTTCCATTAAAGAGTGAAACCCAAGTGATTGATATGATTCCATCATCGATCCATCCCACTCTTCCATTAAATAGTGAAACCCACGTGATTGATCTGGTCCCCTGTTCACTCGATCCCACTTCTCCTTCAAAGAGTGAAGATGTCGCTCAAGTCTTTCTTGTTACTGCAGATTCCTTTGGACAAGGGGGAATTCCACCCTTTCCAACATAACCCCCTCCAAGAATTGTGATTACCATTGATTGGAATGCTCTAACAAAACCTCATCTTCCTTCTTACACACCTTTCCAAATCATTGTTTAGGTTTGTGGTAGGAATAATCCTAACACTATAATAGACGAAGGAGCTTATATTGGCATCCTATCCTCAACTACTTGGAAAAGTATTGGTTCACCTTATCTTGCATTGGTGACTCAAAATATATTATATTTTAACAGAATGTTTAGTCAACCTTTAGGGATCCTTCCTCAATTTCCTATTACTTTGGGGGGGCAAATGGTCTACATTGATGTGATTCTAGTCCACAACCCCTTGGACTTTAATTTTCTCCTCATGCGAGACTATGTTTATGCCATGAAATCTCTTGTGTCCACACTCCTTCAAGTGACGTGTTTCCCTCATAATGGAAACATTTTTACATAGAAAATATTTCATTAATTCGCCCTCATATGATGGCCAACCATCCAAATTCACTAAATGGTCCTTACATGCCACTATCATCAACCCTGCCACAGGTCAATTATGTGGAAACCTGTCCCATGCATTCAACTCTGAATGAGAAGAAATCTCTCCCTTCTTCTAACTTAGATCGAGTAGTTGACATGGTTATCGCTTCTATAGGGATTTTAGAGCCTGATATCCCTACCCCTATCACCACCCTCAACATGTATCCCTTTCATAGTGTTGTTATTCTGTCTAGCGAAGATCTCTTGGAAGCCATGATCAAGGTTTGTCCCTTGACATGTATTCGTTTTAGAGAATTCTCCTCTTGGAAGCCATGATCAACATGGTTACGAGCATAGTTCCCATTTCTGTGTCAATCTCGGTAAAGAATGAAACAAATGATCATGAGCATGGTTCTTTTCCTATGTCAAGCTCATTAAAAAATGAAACAATTGCCTCTCCCATTGACTCGTGTCTTTCGTAACAACTTATAACTAAACCTTCCTTTCATCTTCCTATGACAATTGATCCTCTTTCTTCCTTTGTTGAGCATTTTCCAATTAGTATCCAACAATCTAATTTGGTACAAAAATTGGAAATAACATAACAGTTGGAAGATGAAACAAAGATCGGGGGGGCATCTCTCTAGCCTTTGGTTATCATGTTGGAGTTAAGACGCTAGATTCTAAAGATGGGGGAAAAGTACCAACAACCCACCTTTGTACTTTACATTGCGAAGTTCTAAGAACAATTAGTTTTCAGTTTTAAGCTCATTAAAACAATGAAACCAATTCTAAGCATAGTTTTCTTAGTTTCAAGATTGGGAAAAATTAAACATACCCAAGAATAGTTTTACTTTGTTTCAAGATTGTGTCAAAATGAAACCAATCTCAAGCTTGGTCTTTTTGCTTTCTCGTGCTCGTAAATACATGAGAATAGGTTTTTGAGCTTAGTCTTTGTTCTTTCTCATGATCGTAAATACATGAGAATATGTTACCGAGTATACTTTTATCACTTTTTCGGACTCTTAAAAGCTATACCAAAAAGGAACTTTAGGGATTATCCTTTAAGCTCTTTTAGAACCCTTTAAAAAATGAAAATATTGTTGAGCGATCTTTTTGACTTCCACGAAAGTGAATTAGAAAGACCATATGTTGAGTGGTATTTTATCTCTTTTTTGGTCTCATTAGACTATTTACGAAAAAGGAACACCCTATCCATTGTGGTTAGGAGAGTTCTCCCTCTAATTTTTTTATTCTTTTTCGGGCTTGGGAGACTAAATTTACAAAAAAAGACCTTTTTGGAATTTTCTTTAAGTGTTTTTCAAATTCTCTATGAAAACCACCAAGTTTACTTCCTCTAGACTCATAAAACCTACATTGGAAAACCCATATGAGACCGAACCACTCCTTCCTAGGGTTCTTTAAACATACTCTGAAGAACTTGTCTGAAGGATGAGCTTATACAATGATAATTTGTTATCCTCCTCAATCCCATTAAAAAATAAAGAGGTCACTCTCAAACATGACATCTTTTACCTTTTGCGTCAAAGTTGGGAAATCCACTTATCTTGTCGATCATGCCCTTTTTCACAAGATTCTTCCCTATGATATTCTATTTTGAGTCAGTGCTACCAAGACCTTTGTCATGTCAATGTTCGAGATAAGTTTAACTGAGTAACATTCTATTGTGTCGACCAAACTTTGCAGTCCTTTAAGCCTCCTATCTTGTTGGCCATCCCTAAGCCAGTCTTGAAATTACTCTATGCTTTTACTATAAATATTGTACATGTTTCGTGTCGCTGATGGGGGATACATCAAGGCCCTCCTGCAATGAATCACTTCCTATAGAGGCCAAATAATTATCTAGGAAGCTTATTTATAAGCTATTTAGTACTTTGGAACCTGCATGCATCAATTCCATGTATCCTCTCTTTTGATAGGGAGTTTACATCATCAACCTCTAACCAAAATATTCCATTGGATGTTTGAATTCAACTTATAAATTCACATTCGAAGGGATGTAATGGAGTAGCTTGGGGGTCATTGGCATTAATGGTGATTTCACTCACACTTGTTAATGGTATACATCAATGACCAATAATCAAGTGGTTTCTACCATGTTCAACATCAAGACATTTATTCACATGGTTAGAATCGTTCCTCGGAATAAAAATTGAGATGAAGACCCTGGGGAACCTCCTTTGAATATTTATTTCCCCAAGCTCCAATGGAAAGTACTGGAGTAATTTTGTCACATACATCCACATTGTATCGATTCATGGTTATGTTACTATTATAATTCATAGATACACAATGTATATTCTTGTGGCTATGAATCCATTAAAATCATGGCACTATGGATCCACATTGTATTTCTGCTGGCCATATCATTAGTAAATATGGATCTGCAATGTATTTGTCAGCAACCATGCTTAGATTCATTTGTATTCTTATTATGGGAATTCCTATCTCAATGATGATATAATATTGTACTACAAATTCCTTGTGTTTTTAGCAGGTCTCCAATCGATGCGTTCTTTGTTTCGAATACCCATCTGGAAAAGTATTTTAGCTATCATCTATTCTAACTTCATACTTTGGGGGGAATTCTGTTATACAAAAAAAAATCACAGTAAGTGATACTTCTTATTATATGACATCTAAAACATATAAATTTGGAACAAAATTGAGAGAAAGTCTTCTTGGGAAGGATCAACTCTAAAAAATGACTAAATTACAAAGTTGTCGTTTGTTGATTTCTCTAAAGATGCCACAACTTCACTTGTTGCATGATTCATCACTATAAGGTGCGACAATGTCTCCTTTTGTTTAGGTTTAAGGGTGCGACAACCTTTGTACGTGGGAGAAAATAAGAAATTCTTGAAGATTCTAGAAGAGAAGTTTCAATTACAAGTTGTTTGCTTATTGATTTGGATTTCAATCGTCTTTCCTAATTTAGTGAGATCCTAACCTCACGGATTCCTCTCCAATCTATAAATTAAGGCATCTTGTAAAGGGAAAGGATAATAAGTGATGAGTAATAAATTAATGGTGAATTGAGAATAACTCTTGATTTGTAATTGATATTTTGTGAACTTCATTTTGGTCCTAATATATTTGGGCTAAAGTGTTCAAGAGATGGTGATGGCACTTATGGAGGCTACTTGGGTATTGGAACATTGAACTACTGGAAGAATTTTTTCAATGCCAAGGCTTTGTTGTAATCTACTTCTTTATTTATTAATACCATTCTATTTTCCCTTTCCCATAAAGATGGTATATCATCTTTATTGTATTTTTCCTTGGCCATCTACATAGATTTATCAAAATATGTGTTGTATTGTTTCTTTTACTTGTTATGTTTGATTCTTACACAGGTCTATAGCAAAAGACTTTGGGATCAAATTTGGAGCTTCAATTAACAAAAGAAAACTTTGAATAAAAAGTTATGAACTACTTATCTACTCATATTTCGATTTTAAATTTAATGAAAGGAATTTATACTATCTGTTTTGTTCTAGTTTCGGGTGCCTGAAATAGGGAGATTAGTTTTTGTCCGCACTCACTAATTTATCGACAACAGTAGGAATGTGATGTCTTGGGTGGATATCCACAAGTCCAGTAGAAGTGAACAGTGAAGAAAAATAGTCATCCAATGGATCAGGTCTGGCATGTTCACCCCATATCTCTCTTGATGAAAAAGTTAGGTTTATATCCCCACCAAATATTAACCCATCTTCCAGCAGAAGCCCACATTCCATCAAAGGATTCCAAAACGATTCTCCGTTCTTATATGGGCTATAACAGTTTAGCAACTTCACCTCCCTGGAGATGTCTTTTAGACGACCCTCGAAAAGGATACATGCATTGGTACCAAACAAATGGATGTCAGCTACCTCAGGTTTCCAACCAGATAAAAAAGCCCTAGAATGACCATTTGAGTCCATCGCAACACAGTCCCAATCGCATACCACCATCATTTCTTGAAAAAAATATTATGTCATGGTGAACAAAATTTATCAATTTTTTTAGGGTTAAGAGATTGTGGTCACCTCCTACCCCATGCATGTTGAGAGAGAGGATAATCATAACTCCAATCGCCTATCGCACTGTGATTCTCTAATATCCCTATATGTGTGAGGAGGAACAAAAGGAGAAAGCACATCTGATGTGGGAGGGTTGAAAGGTGCCAGACCTCCATCAACGACAACTGTGTTTTTCCTAACATTCTTTTTCACAACCTTTTTATGCACTGTTATGATGCAGGACCATCGTCAACATCAAGCGAGCCAGCGTGGAAGCGAAGGACAGTTGGACAACCGCCAGCACAACTTTTGAATTTCCCTTGAAGTTGTTGCACAATCTTAAATGAGCCATTAAGATGAAGCGCACTTGTAAATTGTAAACGGACCTTGAGCGATTGCTCTCATCCTTAGTAGGTAGAAGGCCTTTAAAGTAGTTAATGCAGGTAGATAGAATTTAATTCTAGATTAGACAGTTTTAGAGCGCAAGAGGGAAAACAAGATATAGACACCCTCATTTTGTATTGTAACATTATTGGAGTTGAAGCATTGAAGCAAGAGCATGCAGAGAGATGTGAAAGAACACCCATGTACAGATATTTGGAGTAATAGAAAGAGATTGATTCAAATTCATGGTTTTGTGTTGTTCTCTGTGTATTGATGCTGAATGATATGCTCATGAATGTTTGCTTCCTGTTATACATTTTCTTTATATGTTGTGTATATGATTTCATGTTTGATTTGAAGTCCGAGAGGAAGAAAGAATGAGTTTCAATTGTTTCTCTATTTGAGCCAGAGAGTTCCTGCAAGGAGTGCAGTTGAAGTGTCCGCAAGGAGTGCGTTGACAAAGGGTTCAGATAGAGATAGTTTTTGTTGTCATCTCCGCAGGAGTATAGTTGGGCACATGAGCCATGGAAGGAGTGCGCAGACCAAGAAAAGATTCAGGGCTATGAACCTGGGTGAAGTGTCGAGAGATTGTTACTGCAGGTGTGTGCAGAGTCGAAGATTCAACACTTGGAAGTTGTTGAATGTCTGCCGCAAGGAGTGCGTGCAAGAATATTCTAAAAGCTTAGGAAGGACAGTGCAGGGAAGCTGTGACTGGAAGATTCAAGAAGGCATCACGAGTTTACGTTGCAAGTGGACAAGTTCTGCGGAGGAACACTTAGTCATTTCGCAGATTTCTCAAAGGAAGGACGGACGGACGGTATTCTCTAAGGAGAATTCACGAATTCCCGTGAGCCATTAGATCTCACGGAGGTGCAGGAGAGATACTGCAGGTATTCTCGAGAGGTTTAAAGCTCAGGAGGGGAAGGACTGTTGATCCGAGCCACTAGGGCCGTTGGCTCTATACGTATATCATGTATCGGGGTTTCGTGGGTTGAATTTCGTAAACATTGCAGCAGAAATCGCGAAATCATGAAACACAATATCCCGACGACAAGGGGATAGTGTGGGGCCACAAGGGTCAAAGTGGTGGATAGGTGGCACAAGTTATCGGAGTTTCATGGCAAGAAGTCCCGAAAAAAATAGCATCAGGATTCGCAATATTGTGAACTCTGAAATGTTGATGGAGTGAAGCCATTGAATAGTCAACTCGTGCATGCGTCGGAGTTTCGGTACATTGGGGTTCAGGAGTCGGTAAAGAAGGTTGTTTGACATCGCAAATGCTGAAATCACGATAGGGAAAATCCCAAAAGAGAAGGAAAAGGTCAGTGTTGACTGAGGTGTCGGGTCTCGACGATATGAGAGTACAACGTTTGACCACTGACCTCGCGAAGCCGTGAAGTCCGATTCCTCGAGTGTGAATAGGGGATCCCATGAAGATTTTTTGTGGGTGCAGATTTCCTGATAGGGAAATAGAAGAACCTTTTGAAGTCCTTCGGGCCGAGAAGGAAGAAAATATCCTGAGTTGACATAGACCTTCCAACCTGTGGGTTGTGAGGAAGGGTGTTGGCATCAAGTGGTATCAGAGCACAGAAAGATTCTTTGCTTTCTATAGCAGAGAAAGAGAATTCACCATGCCGCCAAGGAGAGATAGACAGTCACCTGATCCAGAGGATAGGGAAATGCCGTGAAGAAGAGGTAGGCAAATGACAGATCCAGTTGTGGAAAGACAAATGCATGATCTACGAGCCAGACTCGAAGATATGGAGACAGTGCAAAGATGCACAGTCGGTGCTGGGGATCTGAGTGATTCCGAAAGCGATATTGAGGCTAAATGAGAAGAAGAAATTGCAGTCGAAGATGCATCAAACGAACGTTTGATGAAATCTATTTCTAGGATGGGTGCAAGAGAAAATATGGACATTCTAGTTTATGAAGGAAAATTGGATGTAGAAGAGCTTCTAGACTGGATTAGAGCTCTGGACACGTACTTCGACTATGAAGACGTCGAAGAAGATAATAAAGTCAAGCATGCTGTCACAAGATTGAAGGGACATGAAGCATTGTGGTGGGATGAACTACAAGCTGAAAGACACTGAAGGGCAAGCAGAAGATCAAGAGTTGGGACAGGTTGATCACGAAGATGAAGGCGAAATTCATCCCCAGAGATTATCAAATTTCTCTCTTCAGGAGGATGCATAACTTGAGACAGAAGTTGATAACAATGAAGGAATACACTGAGGAATTCTATAAACTGAACATCAGAGCAGGTCATCGGGAGAGCGATGATGAGAAATTTTCTAGATACATGAATGGCCTGAGATATGATATCTAGGATGAGGTGAGCATGGTAACCATCCGAATGGTGGAAGATGATTATCAAATGACTCTGAAAGCTGAAGAGAAGCTGAGCCGAAAGCAGAGTCAGAGGGGTCGAGGCAGAAGTCAGCCCAGAGGCAAATCAATTGCCCAGGATAGATATCAGAAGCGCAAGGAGGACTGGAAGAAACCGCATACTCGAACAGAGAGAGGTGGAACCTCACAGCAAGGGCAGCAATATGCTGAACAGAGAGGGAAACATACTAAGCAGAAAGGAGATTATGCTGACAACAACACTTTTCCTCATACTAGAGGTAGAGGAAGAGGAAGAGGTGGAGTAATCACATGCTTCACATGCGGAAAGAATGGGCACAATTATTATGAGTTTCCAGATAATAAGAAAGAAGGGGGATAAGATCACATTGTTGAAGCACAGAGGCGGGATGTTGAGGCAGAAGACGCTGAAGGGGAAAGATTGTTGATGATGCGGAAAGTCCTTTTGACACCCGAGAAAGAGGTGGAGAGTTCAATCCAAAGGACCAGACTTTTCAGGATTGCTTGCAAGACCAAGGATAGGGTATGCAAGGTCATTGTAGACAGTGGTAGCACGGATAATCTCGTATCTACAGAGATGGTAGAGAAGCTGGTGCTGGAGATGACTGATCATCCAAGCCCATACAGAGTTTCATGGCTACAAAAAGGACACCAGGTAACTGTCACTAAACAATGTTTAGTTGAATTCAAGATAGGAGGATATAATGATAAGATATTATGTGATGTCATTCCTATGGATGTTTGTCATCTATTGCTGGGTAGACCATGGCAATATGATAGGAATGTGATTCATGATGGGAGGATGAACACATACACCCTAGAGAAGAATGGGAGGACACACATGTTGCTTCCAATTAAGGATAAGGAGGTGAAGCCTGAAGTAAGCAACACTGTACTTCTCATGAGTGGGAAGGAACTTCTTACAGAGGTTAAGAAGAAGGAGGATCCACAGTTCATTGTGGTCAGAAAGCCGAAGATTGTTCTGACTATCACAAGGGTGGATGATTTACTAGAGGAGATTCAGGCACTGCTGGAAGAGTTCGTTGACATCATAGTGGAAAAATTACCTCGTTCATTGCTATCGATAAGAAGTGTGAGTCATCACATTGATCTCATACCAGGAGCCAGTTTTCCAAACAAAGACGCGTACAGATTGACACCACAAGGGAATGAAGAGGTTAAAAGGCAGGTCTAGGATTTGTTGGACAAAGGTTTGGTCAAGGAAAGCTTGAGTCCATGTGTTGTTCCAACAGTACTCAGTCCAAAGAAAGATGGGGGTTGGAGGATGTGTACTGACTCAAGGGAAATCAACAAGATAACCATCAGGTACAGATTTCCATTGCCGAGGATGGATGATCTGATGGATATCTTGAGTGGGGCAAAGTATTTTTCAAAGATTGATTTGAAAAACGGTTATCATCA
>ML830107.1:71907-83735 GCA_009831015.1 Picea engelmannii | reverse complement strand
TAGCGTCTCACGTTTTCTCTCGCAGTTCTTTTTGTTTAATTGCACTGAGATGAAGATTAGTGAACAGTTAGTTGCAGTTGCCTTTTATCGGACAAATCCAATCGATGTTTACGCATAACCGTGAGTCTTTCCATATGCGAAGATTTTTTCTTTACAACATATGCATCTTGTATATATAATGCAGTTTAACAAGGGCCGCATGGCAGCCTTTTTCAGTTTAACAAGGGCCGCATGGCAGCCTTTTTTCACCTGGGAGAAAAGTAGTTTTATTGATATTCAAGAATCAAAGGAAAAAAAAGTAGTTTCATTGATATTCAAGTAGAATCAAAGTCTTTCAATATGCGAAGATTTTTTTTTTTTACAACATATGCATCTTGTATATATAATGTAGTTTAACAAGGGCCGCATGGCAGCCTTTTTTCACATGAGAGAAAAGTAGTTTTATTGATATTTAAGAATCAAAGGAAAAAAAGTAGTTTCATTGATATTCAAGTAGAATCAAAGGAAAGGAAACTCTCCAGAACAAAAAAAATTGCAGTTTACAAACCATGCCTAACCTGTCAAACAAAAAGAGTTTTTCTGTCCTCTACAGACTCTATGCTTTTACATCAGGTAGATCTTCTATCACTAGAGTAAGTTATATCCAAAATATAAAAAACATTCCTAATACTGATTGAAGTTCAATAGTATATCTGTGAATGTCCTTTCTAGAACATGTGATGAGTACCAAGTGCTGATCACTACATCACTATGTACTTCTTCAAACATCAACCACCCACCCAATCTGCTTCCCCGGGGCATGTTTTGACCGTGAGTTTGCCTCTGTGTACAAGAATGCAATTTATCCAGCTGAAACAGTGCTTGAGGTCAAAAATCTTCTTCTTCCAGGGAAGTAAGGGGAGAGAATTTAAGTGTGACTTCCTAACAAACCAATCTATTACAACCTTCAAATCCCCAACAACCATTAATTCTGCGATCAAACATTTCTTTGCAAACTGAAGAAGACACCATAATCCAAGCAACTCTACTTTATTGTTTGTACTTGCACGAACATCAAGATAACCTCTGAAGAAATGTTGAACACTGAGTTTGAGGACATTGCAACACCACATACCCCTCATGCAGCAACGCCATCAAAGAACCCAGTGGGTTTTTATTCAAAATAAACAGGGTTCATAATATAATCAAGTCGCTCATCCCTATATTTGCTAGGCATCTCCTTAATAGACAAAAAAAATCTAGAACATAGCACAACTTCATTCCTATGAAAATCCTCAAACAATGTATTATTTGTGTATCTCCAGATACACCAAAGAACATGGAGTGGGACTACCCTGTTCCTTGGGAAACACAGGAACCAAGATAAGAAATTCTCATTCAGAGATGGGAGATTTCAAAAGACACTTAAACTTAATTGTGCAAAGACTGTTAGAATATTGTGCTCGTTTAACCATAGACAATGCTACACAATTTTCACCCAACCATGGACACAGCCACCGTGGAGCACCTTAACCTTTGATAGAAAGAATGATTATGGGAAGCCTCACTATAACCAATAGATAACCGAGAGAGAGAGAGAGAGAGAGAGAGAGAGAGAGAGAGAGAGTACCTTTCCCCTAAGGTAGCGCACCAAGCAAAAAGTCCCAAACCACAGACCAAGACTAGAACCCAGTTGCAGTCGTTGCAGCTGCACTCTTCCTCTAGACTTGCACACCACTTTCTTGAGTGTGAGTGTGTTACTAAATGAGCTCAAGCACATTCTATTTATACAAATTTGTTCAGGTGAACAAGTGTCTCTTCAAGCACGACCGACCTGTCGTTTTCTGTATATAAAACTTCAATATTACTTATTCTGTTGAGTCGACTTGTCTTCCAGGGTTTTCACACATCTGTTTAGGTTTTCTCTTGTTTCCAAAATATTCTATTCTAGTCAAAGGTTTATCCATGGAGGTTAATAACTCCTGCAACTACCAAAACATCAACACAAACCTCTTTCCATATAGACTGTGAAAATTCACATCGTATAAACAAATGCATTGTTTCCTCTTCCGCTTTTAAACAAGGAGTGCAAGTTGATGGACCTACTCCACCCCTGAGTCTGTAGTTTTCACCAGTAAGGACACGATCATGTAGACACAAGCAAAAACCTGAATAATTTTAATAGGTACCTATAATTTCCATAATGCTTTGTGCCACCATACATGATACACCTTCACATGTGGTATTAATGCATCATATTCAACATTTACAGTCATTATTCCCTTAGATTGATTCCAGGACCAAACGACGGTATCCTCCACATCATTGAGTGAAATGCCACTTTCTGTTAACATCACCAAGAATCCATTCCATTCCATAGCCAAATCACCAACAAGTTCAAGATCTTTTGTTGGGGTCCATCCTTGTGTAGCCAAGACATTTAACGCAGTAGAGGAAGAAATATGCGCTAGGGAATAGATATGTTTTCCCTTTAAATTATGTATAAGAGAATTTGCGAGTTTGAAGGAGGACCCACTCCCAATAAAATAATCTTGTCCAATCCGCACAAGTGTCCCATCTCCCACAGACCAAGCTAACCACTTTTTTATGAGTGGAAAAGAAACTAAGAAGTTCTTCTAAAAGTTTGAAGTTGAAGAGTATTTGTATTGTTCAGATTGCATCCATAATACAACATCAACAACTTTTGTTGTTTTTCTTAATATGCGATATAATCAATATATTATTGCAATGATGAGTGTTCCATATATATGGAACATATAGTGACCATCCATGAAAGGATGAGTCCCTTGAATAATCAATAACTATTTATTATTATCATTTACTTACTATAAATGATATTTAATAATCAATAATTATATTATTAATTATTATTCTAAGAGAATGTCTTCGTTATGTTGTCCAAACATGAACACTCCCTCTCAATGAGGGAGACATTCTGCATCATGCCAAGCTTGTCTTTGAATTATACAAACTTCACCCTAGACTCGTGACTCTTGTCTGTCCGTCTTGGGAGACATCTCTCTCCCACCTGAAACAAGGAGAAAATCCTTATGCATCTCTCCCTCTTAGCCAACTAAATCTCTCTAAGATCAAGCTCACTCTGGGTCTACATGTAATAGCATATAGCATCTTGAGTCTTTATCATTCCTTGTCAAATCACCATGACTAGGAAAAAGACCACGCCTGGATATTTCACCAAAAGAACACACATCTTAGTGAATGTCAACCTTATGCTAACTGAGATGAATATTAGTGGATAGTTAGTTGCAGTTTCCTAATATTATAGGAAGGAAATCATCTAAATTCATTCATTTTAAAATTGCAGTTGGCCTTTTATTGGACAAATCCAATCGATGTTTACGCATAACCATGAGTCTTTCAATATGTAAAGATTTTATTTTTACAACATATACCTCTTGTAGATATAATTCTATGTTAACAAGGGCCGCATGGTAGTCTTTTTTTCACCCACGAAAAAAATAGTTTCATTGATATTTAAGTAGAATCAAGGGAAACTTTCCAGTACCAAAAAATTGCAGTTTTCAAACCATGCATAACCTGTCAAACAAAAAGAGTTTTTCTTCCTCTACAGACTCTATGCTCTGTTCACAAGCGCTTTTACATCTGGTAGACCTTCTATCACTAGAGTAAGTTATACCCAAAATATAAAAATATTCTTAATATTGATTGAAGTTCAATAGTATATCTGACAATGTCTTTTCTAGAACATGTGATGAGTACCAATGTTGATCACTACATCATTATGTACTTCTTCAAACATCAACCACCCAATCTGCTTCCAGGGCATGTTTTGATAGTGAATCTACCCGGGAGTTGAATTGTTTGTCTACATGAATTCAATTTATCCAGTTGAAATACTGCTTGAGGTCCAAAATATTCATCTTCCAGGGAAATAAGGGAAGAACATTTAAGTGTGACTTCCCAACAAACCGATCTATTACAACCTTCAAATCCCCAACCACCATTAATTTGTTTTTCAAACATTTCTTTGAATATTGAAGAAGACGCCATAATCCAAGAAACTTTGCTTTATTGTTTGTATCTGCACCAACAACAATATAGCCTCTGCAGAAATGTTGAACATTGAGTTTGAGGACATTGCCAACACCACATACCCCTCTTGCAGTAGATCCATAAAAGAACCCAATGGGTTTTTCTTCAAAATAAACAGGGTTCATAATATAATCAAGTCACTCATCCCTATATTTTCCATCCATCTCCAGAATATACAAAACAATTCTAGAACATAGAAAAACTTCATTCCTATGTGTTAGCACCAATTCTTGCAAGAAGGGTGCTTTTTCCCGATTTCAGATACTTGATGCAGAATGCAAAGAAAGGGGGGGTGTGAAAAATCATCAAATGCGTTCTAGTCCAAGGCCATAGCCTAAGCGTCGAGTGCATCCCATAGGAGAAGTCAATTTCAGGTTTAAAAATCAAGCGAGCGAGCAGTCTGATTTCAACAGTAAGGATCAATTGGCAAAGCAGATCGACGGTCGGCGGGGAATCCCAGTCAACAGAGTTGCGTCGAGATTAGTGCAATGGATAGCGCCTATATTACAAATATGGGTCATCCGATCCAGTTGGGATAGGTGGTAGCCAGTCGGCATTTCAGGGATCGACGTTTTGGGAGACAAGGGACCTCCCATTCACCGAAGCTGAAATTGTCGATCGACGAAATGCCGAAGGCACCTTTGGAGCTGAGCCCACGGTCCTAGTGCCAGGTCATGTCAAGTGAGCCTGGGAATGAAGGCAACCCCCTTTTAAATAACAAATTCTATCTCGGTCGTTCATCTGAAGGACACACGGCGCACATCCGTGCTTTCGCAGTTTAGTCGATCGGGATTTTGAGAGAAGCACATTGTGAACTCTCGGTGCAAGAAATCCTGAAAGGATCAGGACCATTGATCAGGAGGACATGCGGCGCATGATCTAAGCCATGGGTGGGGCCCTTCAGGATTTTCATAGTGTCAACGTCGAAGACGTAATCTTAGTCATCCATCCAAGAGGACGCGTGGTGCGTGATCATGTCATGTCGACATTTGGGAGTTCGAGGGGTAAGCGCTCCTCGTAATTTCACATCTCGAAGCCCCGAGCCCCAAAGTGCCAAAAACGCCTTTGAGGATAAGCATAGGGTCACGGCCCATGGGCACTTGGGAAATAAAAAGAGTTGTGCAAGAGGGGCCAAAGGCGTAGATTTTAGTCACAGAAGGGTTCATCGCGATCTTCAGGTGCTATCTGATTCGACCTCAATCTTGGTTCTCGTTTGGAGTAAATGAAGTTGAGAGGGGCTGGTTGAAACCTCTCCTCACTCATTAAGTGTAAGGTATGGAGGATCTGGCAAGATCCATGCCCGAGAGGGTCCTGTGTACCAATTTTTTCCAAAGAAGCCATGTCAAGTCCTCGACTAGCCAGAGAGGTCTGCACACGCTAACTCGACACTTAATGGCTCAGTTACTCCCCTTGCAGGAGCCATGTGCAGTTACGGTGGCGTCTGACGAAGAATATCCGTCCGAGTTTGACTGAAGGGACACCACGCCTTGGATAACTGAGCACACCTCTATTAGGCGATTTTCTCTGAGTATATAGACTCAGTCTTTGTATTTTGTAATCACCGATGGTTGAGCTAGGCTCCCGATTGTAAATTTTTTATGAAGCGTTGGTCACTCTGGTTATGTATTGGCATTTGAGACTTCTTACTTTATGGATGTCAGCCTCTTTCCATCCCTTTGTTTACACTGTGTTAGAGCAACTTGAAATTGGAGGATCCAGTCGAGTTGCGTTGTTATAGGATGATGTAGGTTGGATCACTGTAATAGTCGCAGGGTTTCTAATAAGTTATTGTGCTTTCTCAATGTTGAATGGCTCGGAATTGGAGGATCCAGTCGAGCCACCTTTCAGTTCCTTGAAACTCGAGGTCAAGAGGATCTTTTCTTCTGAGTTTTTCCTCCTCAAGTTGTCGAAGGCCTGATGCTCGAGGCATTCTTTCTCACTCATCTCATTAAGTCTTCCATCTATCCATCTTATACTCAACTTACTGATGGAAGTTGGATCAAGACCTCCCTTGTTTTTCACATACCAAGCCCGATTTTCTGAGTTAGAGCGATATCTTCTGGAGCCTCTATCCATTCGATCACCCCATTAAACAAATCGTGACATAAAACTGATGGGCATTGGGCTCTGCTCCTGCAAGAAATCCAGGAATGACTTTCATCGCCAACATTTCTAGCACCGTTGTCGGGGACAAAGTTGAATATTTTCCCCGGGATTGAACGACAACGATTAAATAATTCTGAAGGTGCATCAGATATCATAATTATCAAGATTGCTATTGTGAACCTGGAAACTCCATTGTTTCCACTTCACTGTTTCAGCTGTGGCTACTATTGGCACACCTGAAAGCTGACCCAGAGGAGCTTTCTCGAGAAGGTTTTAGTGGCTTCTTTCTTAGCCTGAGGAGTTTCCTAGGGTAACAACAACGTAAGATCTAGCCTTTGATGGTGAACAAGGACCAGGCATATTCAAAGTTGTGAATCTTTCACCTGGCGACTCCATGATTTGAGGATCGATTGGCGACTCCACTGGTTCGATATGGAGAAAATATTAGCTCAAAGGTTTTATTTTTGTGACCTTTCTTAGATAGTTGGTTTTCCTAATGCACTTCCTGATAGAGACCAATGGGAAAATTTCCTCCCTGAATTTCATGCAACAATTTCGGAGGTACCAGCTGAACATTTACTGGAATTTCATGAGGTTATTCATCGACTTAGTATCATGCATGAAGATGTCTAGATTAATCTCTTCAGGTATTCATTGAAGGGAGCTTCTCTTGAATGGTGTCGGTCTCTTCCCGCTGCAAGCATCCGCTCTTTAACATGTTTTCATACATCTTTCAACTCATTTTGTAAAGATTATTTTCCAGCTGATTGTTTGTATGAAAACTGTTGTGAGGAGTTTTCTTCACTTCATGAAGCCTCTGCTGGCCCTAAAGACCGTGTCCATGATGAAGCTTTTACTGTGGAGGAAAGCATTTGCCAAGAAAATATAGAGGTGTTGAATGATATTAATTGTGTTAGCCCTGGAACGGAAGCATCTGACATCATATCAGATGCCTCTGTTCTTTTAGATGTTCATAACGATCAACATGCCTCTTGTAGAAATTGTGAGTTTATAAAGAAAATGTGGTCTCTAGTAGATGGCTCACCTGGGTATCGGGTTGAAGCAGATGTTCCTAGCTGCCCTTCTTATGACGACGAAGACCTCCCCATTTTTAAAGAAGAGATGGTTGTGGAGGAGGATTTTTCTCTTTTCCTTCAAGGGGTTTCTCACGATATATTTTTACCTGGGATTAAAGATAAAAAAAATTATGTATGAACAACCAGGAGAACCAGATACCACTGTCCCTGAAACAAATATTTTTGACGGGATCACTATTCTGGAGGAGGAACATAGAAATGAAGGTCAGACCCTTTTTGATGAATATTATAATGATGATGAGTAACAAGCTTATCCTACATTTGATCACTATGAAGACGTTGATCGACATGAAAGCAAGTAGAGCCATCCAATGGTCCCTATTTATGATGAATACGAATCTGACCTGGGGGAGAGCCAACCAGAAGAGGAGAAAGAACCAGAGGAGCAGAATATTTCCTCTCCAGAGCCAGTCAGTGAGTAGCCATCGCCTGAGAGCAGTGAGCCTAC
Source organism: Picea engelmannii (assembly GCA_009831015.1). Taxonomy (NCBI): domain Eukaryota; kingdom Viridiplantae; phylum Streptophyta; class Pinopsida; order Pinales; family Pinaceae; genus Picea; species Picea engelmannii. The sequence continues at coordinate 76,010 of ML830107.1, read as the reverse complement.
GTCATTCATCCACCAACCTATGCTTATCAGAGATATTCAACCACATGTGAACAACTGTGTAGCAAAGAAGGCTGTCTTTCGCGCATTTTTTGGAATTCGCCACTCATTCTATGACCCTGTCAGCAAGTACATGGAGTGGCACTTCCTCTATGCCTTGGAGCTGCCCAGCTTTATCTCCCCGGTAAAGGCGCCAGAAATGTTGGCGACGGAAGTCACTCCTGGATTTCTTGCAGGACCAGAGCCCGATGCCCATCAGTTTTATGTCATGATTTGTTTAATGGGGTGATCAAATGGATAGAGGCTCAAGAAGATATCTCTCTAACTCAGAAAATCGGGCTTGGTATGTGAAAAGAAAGGGAGTTCTTGATCCAACTTCTATCAGTAAGTTGAGTATAAGATGGATAGATGGAAGACTTAATGAGATGAGTGAGCAAGACTGCCTCGGGCATCAGGCCTTCGGTAGCTTGAGCGGGAAAAACTCAAAAGACAAGATCCTCTTGACCCCGAGTTTCAAGGAACTGAAAGGTGGCTCGAATGGATCCTCCAATTCCGAGCCATTTAGCGTTGAGAAAGCACAAGAACTGATTAGAAACCCTGCGACTATTATAGTGATCCAACCTACATCATCCTATAACAACGCAACTCGACTGGATCCTCCAATTCCGAGTTGTTCTAACACAGTGTAAAAAAAGGGATGGAAAGAGGTTGACACCCATAAAGTAAGAAGTCTCAAATGCCAATACATAACCAGAGTGACCAACGCTTCATCAAAACGTTACAATCGGGAGCCTAGCTCAACCATCGATGATTACAAAATATAAATATTGAGTCTATATACTCAGAGAAAATCGCCTAACAGAGGCGTGCTCAATTATCCAAGGCGTGGTGTCCCTTCAGTCAAACTCGGACGGATATTCTTTGTCAGACACCACCTTAATTGCACATGGCTTCTGCAAGGGGAGTAGCTGAGCCATTAAGTGCCAAGTTAGTGTGTGCAGACCTCTATGGCTAGTCGAGGACTCAACATGGCTTCTTTGGAAAACATCGGTACACAGGACCCTCTCGGGCAGGGAGCTTGCTAGATCCTCCATACCTTACACTTAATGAGTGAGGAGAGGTTTCAACCACCCCCTATCAACTTCATTTACTCCAAGCGAGAACCAGGATTGAGGTCAAATCAGATGGCACCTGAAGATCGTGATGACCCCGTCTGTGACTAAACTCGACGCCTTTGGCCCCTCTTGCACAACTCTTTTTATTTCCCAAGTGCCCATGGGCCGTGACCCTACGCTTATCCTCAAAGGCGCTTTCGACGCTTCAGGGTTCGGGGCTTTGAGATGTGAAATGACGAGGAGCGCTTACCCCTCGAACTCCCAAATGCCGACATGACATGATCGCGCACCATGCGTCCTCTTGGATGGATGACTAAGATTACGTCTTCGACATTGACACTATGAAAATCCTGAAGGGCCCCACCCATGGCTCAAATCATGCACCACATGTCCTCCTGATCAATGGTCCTGATCCTTTGGGGATTTCTTGCACCGGGAGTTCACGATGTGCTTCTTCCTCAAAATCTCGATCGACTAAACTGTGAAAGCATGGATGTGCGTCGCGTGTCCTTCAGATGAATGGACGAGATAGCATTTGTTATTTAAAAGGGGGCTTCCTTCATTCCCAGGCTTACTTGACGTGACTTGGCGCTAGGACTGTGGGCTCAGCTCCAAAGGTGCCTTCGACATTTTATCGATCGACAATTTCAGCTGCAATGAATGGGAGGTCCCTTGTCTCCCGAAACGCCGATCCCCGAAATGTCGAGTGGCTGCTACCTGTCCCAACTGGATCGGACGACCCAGATTTGTAATATAGGCGCTATCTATTGCGCTAATCACGGCGCAACTCTGTTAACTGGGATCCCCGTCGACCGTCGATCTTCTCTGTCAATTGATCCTTACCATTGAAATCAGACTACTCGTTCGGTTGATTTTTAAACCCGAAATGGACTTCTCCTATGGGTTGCACTCGGCGCTTAGGCTGTGGCCTTGGACTAGAACACATTTGATGGGTTTTCACACCCCCCCTTTCTTCGCATTCTGCATCAAGTGTTTGAAATCGGGAAAAAACACCATGCTTGCAAGAATTGGTGCTAACACTATGAATATCCTCAAACAATATCTTGTTTATGTATCTCCAGATACCCCTAAGAACATGGAGTTGGACTACCATGTTCCTTGGGAAAGACAGGAACCAAGACAAGAAATTTTCATTCAGATATGGGAGATTACAAGACCCAGTTAAAATTAATTGTGCACAAACTGTTAGAATATTTTTCTCGTTTAACCATAGACAATGCTACAACATTGTCTCCCAACCATAGGCAAAAATCCAACCTCAAGCACCTTAACCTTTGATATAAATAATGATTCTGGGAAGCCTCACTAGAACCAATAGATAACTAAGAGAGAGAGAGTGTGCCTTTCTCCTAAGGTAGCGCAACAAGAAAAAACTCGGAAACCACAGACCAATACTAGTACCCAGCTGCAGTCATTGTAGCTACACTCTTCCTCTAGACTTGCGCACCACTTTCTTGAGTGTGAGTGTGTTACCAAATGAGCTCAAGTGCATTCTATTTATAATAATCTGGCCAGGTGAACTAGTGTCTCTTCAAGCAAGGTCGACCTATCCTTTTCTGCATATAATACTTCAATATTACTTTTATGTTGAGCCGACTTGTCTTCCAGGGTTTTCACACATCTGTTTAGGTTATCTCTTGTTTCCAGAATATTCTATTCTAGTCAAAGGTTTATCCATGAAGGTTGATACATCTTGTAGCTACCAAAATATCAACACAGGCCTCCTTCCATATAGACTGTGAAACTTCGCATTGTACAAATAAATGCATTGTTGTCTCTTCCACTTTTAAACAAAGAGTGAAAGCTGACGAACCAACTCTACCCCTAAGTCTGTAGTTTTCACCAGTAAGGACATGATCCTATAGACACAACCAAAAAAATGAATAATTTTTAGAGGTACCTATAATTTCCACAATGCTTTGTGCTACCATACATTATCCGCCTTCACATGTTGTGCTATTAATGCATCATATGCATCCTTTATAGTCATCATGCCCTTATATTGATTCCATGACCAAAAAATAGTATCCTCTGCATCATTGAGTGAAATTCCACTTTCCATTAACATCACCAAGAATCCATTTGTAGGGACCAGAAATAAACAAGCCTAATAAAATTCATACAACTACACATAAAATTTAAAAACATAGAATTTCAATTTCAAACATAGAATTTCTTTCAGTGCGTAAATAATTCATTTAGCTTCATATAAGCATATAATATTCATCAGAATTTAAAATTTATCTACAACATGAAAACAACTCAGCAAATTCATAAATAAAATACCTCCTTCTGATGCTAATTCCCGCTGATATGGTTGTCCTTTCCCTACTACCTTGCCTAGCCTGATGCACTGACGAAACTCTGCCCAAACCGACTAACCTCCCATCCAACTAGGAGAATCTTGTTCGGCTCCCTAGCTCCAGGATACCGAAATGAATTCTATCCCCCATGCCCAAAACCCCTAGCAACCCAGTGCCCCCTGCAATGGTTCACCAAAAAAAAAAAACCCTAAACCAAACTCCTCCAACCAGACAATATGCTACAAAACTATATGCCACAGAAATACATGCCATCGAAAATACCGTGCTCCTCCAAAATGCTTCCTTTCCCCAAAATAATCCTCTCCCCATTTCCCGTAGGACTCTTTCGTCATATCCCCCCTTCACCGACTCTCCTCCCCTTCATTAATTTCCTTATCTCCTCCTTTATTACCTTATCCCCTTCTTTATTATCTTATCCCATCCTTTAGTATCTTATCCTTAATTTAATGCTTCATTTCCCCCCCTGCCTACGTAAAGTATTTAATTAAATAAATTAAAATTACTAAGCCCCCTTTAATTCATTACACAACCTTTAATGAGTCAATTGATTAATAAATAAGTAATTAATTAATATTATTAATACTAATCATTGTTTAACTAAAACCATATTAGGACAATTAATTATCTAATTAATTTTACTTAATAA
>ML830106.1:17930-59754 GCA_009831015.1 Picea engelmannii | reverse complement strand
TGCTGGGTTTTCTTCCCCTAGAGGGTTTCCCAGGATAAATGTGGTGTCTATTGTGGATGTGTATTTCTCAGTGATCTTGTGCTTATTATGCTCTTATCTTTATGAAATGCAAAGAACTATAATATCAGCATAAAACATTAACAGTTTCATATTTAATGAGATCATATTTCGTAGGATTCCAGAGAGTGCCTATACCTCCTGAGGCTCCTCTTGCGCTTTCTGCTATTCCTTTGCTTGTTTTCCAAAGTGCTTTTGTTGTGTTGAGGAAGTCTTGTTCTTCCATCTTGGTTTCCTGGATTAGAAGGATATCAGATTTTGAAGTTCTGATGATATCTTTAAGCGCCTCTTCATTTATTCTACTGCCGAAACCCCTGCAATTCGAGGAAGTTAGTCTCATGATTTACCTGGGGGGGAGATTTGGGCTCCTTGGGGGGCCCTGGAGTGTTTCCTTGTCTGCTTGACATTGATTAGTTGTCTGATTGTTGGTTGAGATCCACTCACGATGTCTTTATAGGTATCCTTTTCTCTTTCTTCTTTCTTGGATTTCCTACCTTTGCCTGTTTTTATTGGGGTGATAATGGTGTCACTTTCTCCCTCACTATTACTATCTAAGGATACCTCACCTTCCTCCACTTCTGGATCTATGTTCGTTCCCTTCGCAGTTTGTCCTTTCTCTTTCTCCCTTTCTGGCATTGGCTCCTCTTTGGCTTATGGTGTTGACTTCCCTTGCTCCGCTTCAGCTGTTGGTAATTCCTGAGGAGCCTCACCCGTTGTTTTCTTTATATGTTCTGGATCCTGCGCCCTACCCCTAAAAGTTGTCGCTATCTCTGGCTGGTTTCCTTGCTCCTTGGATAGTGCAGGTTTTGTATTTTCGTTTCTTGGGCCTTTTGCCTTGGTTGAGGCTCTTCCTCTTCTAGGATGTTGCCATCCTTCTCCATTGTCTTTCTCCTTGTTTGGGTCTTTAGGGCAGTTTCGTTGAAAGTGGCCGTAATTGTGACAACCCCTGCATTTGAACGAAATTTGTTCATAATCAAGCTTCTGGTAATGCTGCTAGTCTCCAACCTTTAACTTGATTTCCTCTGGGAGGCCTACCTCTAGATCCACTTCCACGCAGATGCGCGCACATGAGTATTGGTCCTTGGGATCTGCCCTGTTAATATATTGACCGAGTCCATTTCTAATTGCCTGGAGTGAAGTGGGATTCCAACAGTGGATTGGGAGATTTGGAAGTCTTACCCAAACCGAGACGTCCTTGGGTACTTCCACCGCTGGATCAAAGCTTGACATCCAGTGGTTCAAGTAGAGCCCTTGAGTTCCTATGAAATATGGTTCATTTCTGAAGATGAGATCTCGATCTTCTTGTGAGATGAATTTGAAGATAAAGAAACCTCTTCCCACCTCATAGCAGGTTACACTGTTCTGGATCAGTAGGCGCCAGTTTCTTTGGATCCAGTTTTCTGTAGATCTAGATGAAGGCCAAAGCCCCATAAATTGTCCTACCAGTTCACGATATGACAGGGAGACTGCTACACACATAGGATGGTCGGGGGAAAGATCAATCTCTAGAATCAAATCGAGCTTCTTAATGAAGCTTGGGGGAGCGACTGGGGGGAGATTCTTGCCTTGGGCGGCCAGAAGCTTGCAAAAGGACTCAGTTGTAGAAGGAGGGGGCGAAGGCTCCCCTCCTTCGGAGGCGGCCATGGCTGCAGCAGAAAAGCTTAACCCTAGGCGACCTCAGAGTGCTCGTCGTGTAAAAAAATGATATGAGAATGTTACCAACATTCAAATTGTTGTTAGTTGTCCATGTTTACCAACATGGTTAGCATGTGCCAACTTTTTTCTGGAAGGAAAATTCATATTCTTAATACAATCAAGGCCATACAAAAACATGAAATTGGCCTAAAAAATATTGGTTAGCCTACATGTTCAAAGTTCATCGATAGAAGATGGCATTCCAATGTCTTTGGAGTTGAGTTTGAAAATATGTATTTGGTTAGAATCATCATACAATGTAGGTAAGATATATGAGCATCAACAACATTCACTGTAAAACAAAATGCAGGGAACTAAAGCAACAATAACATTTCTAGTGAAACAAAATGCAAGGAATTTAATCATTCACTGTAAATCAAAATGCAGGGAACTAAAGCAACAATAACGTTTCTAGCGAAACAAAATGCAAGGAATTTAAAGGATTGTTTGAATAGAAGGAAAAATGGCACCTATTTTTCTATGTCACCATCAATATTGAGAAAGACGTTAGAGGAGTCTATGTTTTATTAACTACAACTATGAAAAAATAGAGAATTTGTGATGAGCGTGATAGTGTTATTAGGAGAAAAATTCTATTGTAGAAAATTGAAGCAATAATAATGGAAAACGAGAGTGAATTAAAAAAGGTTCTTTGGATAATTGTAAGTGTGTTATGGTAGTTGTTTATTCGACAACAACTACTACAAAAATCACTATTGCAAGGAATAATGTTTGTGCTTTTGGAAGTAGTGTACATCGGTGTTAGTTTTTATTTCCTTTAATATACCTTATTTATTTTATTTTATTTGATACAATGAACATGAAGCATATAAAAAACATAGTCCATGTGACACTAGCAACTATTGTTAAGGGTGAAAAATTTGTGTAATGAACAAAAGGAATCTTACCGCTCATGTTGTTGTGTTTCTTTATTAATAAGATTAATATGCATAGTATTGGGAGAAGCCATGTTTGAGATTCTATAAGGAAATATATGTACATATAATGAGATCCTACAAGGAACAAGATGGATGTCTACTGAGATTCTACAAAAGTGAAGATGCAATCATTATTATGTATGAATGTTTTTTATGCTTAATTATGGTGTTTAATGTTGGTTTATGATGTTTTTGGCATAAATCAATTTGAGTGTGTAAGCAAATGAAAATGACATGATAATGATGTTGAAGAATGTAAATTGGGCATTATGATATATTTCTATCCAATGAAGCTCATACAAATGCCATATTTTTTCCTTGCGGTAGCTCCAACATATTTGTTGCATTCAATTTAAAAAAAAAACTCATTTAGTAAAATACTTGGCCTAATTGCATGAGTAGGTAGGGAAAGGCTTTTTTAATGTAATTTTGGCTTAGCATGAATGGATGTATCCTTTGAATAATATAAATATCAAGTTAAAAAAAAAATATCGATTCCATCTAAGTCAATGAACCCATAGAGAAATACATTGTTTTGAATAGGATATCTGCGCACATATCAACTATTTTGATCAGAATATCCATGTACAAATCACTTGTTTTGATTAAAATATCCATGCACAAATCACCACAGAAACCAAAAATTCTCTACTAGTCAAATTACCATAGAAATCAAATATTTTGTAGTTTAGATCACCATAGAAACCAAACACCCTATACATATATTATTACATGTATGGTACAAATGCCTCACTTTGGCATGTTATAATCATTTGGCTACCATCTCCACCTCTCATAGCCATTTTTAGGCCTTCTATTGAGAAAATAATTAAGTGAATCATCTATATGTGGCCAAGAACCTATGAGGCAAAGTGTCCCAATATCATCAAGAACCCATCTTCTAGAGAATATATCAAGCTTCTTCTATAATGATTTTGTTGGTCTATTGACAATCTCTTATGAATTCAATCATGTACTGATGGGAGCCAAATTAGAGGTAGTCATAGAATAATTTGGCATGATTTTATGGTTCTAAGAGTTATTATTGCTAGAAACAACTCCAAGCAACTTATTATTGAGCCTTGTTGGCATCATCACTTGTGTGGAATTCACATAATCATTCTCTTGTTCAACCCATCTATTCCCATGGAGCTTAGAGGCATAGAATCATTGTTAAGGATCCCATGTGTGTTATTTTCCCTTAATTTGGGATTTTTTCCTGCATTATTAATCAGAGGCATAGAACCAAGAGACATGAATAACTACAATTCAAACATTTACCCAAACCCTAAAACTTCAAGAAGATTAAAAAATTGAATTCATAGGGCCCTTAAACCTTGCAATGACAAGAATAATATAAGAACCCAAACATTGATAAAACATGAAAAGGGTCACTAATGGGTTCACTCACCATCATAAAAAAACAACCAATATAAGGCTGGAGGAGTGAAGAAATATTAATAATAAGGATATATACACACAAAGTTTTCTCCAACACCACATGTCATAGAAGGGTGCCATGGTTGGAGATACACACAATGGCAATGAAAACAACAAACACTAAGCATTTTGAGTATCCTTCCACCATTAAGTAGCAAGTATTTCCTATTCTTCCATCAATTTCCCAACCCACTCAAAATTCAAGGCCATATTAAGTCTTGCTCCATGTTCTACATAGCAACATCGACCCTCTGTCACCAATTAAAATAAAGTAGATTGCTTCTCTTTCAAACAAGAGAAACAATGATGCCTGAATGATGGAAACAAGACTTCCATCAAAGTTGGTTCTGCACTGGTAACAATAAAATTCAACGAATTTTTGGGAGTTGTTTGTGAGATGGATATGTTGGAATTGTAAACAATGACAAATTGTGTAGAATTGCAGCCAGGGAACTATGACAAAACTCCCAAGGCAATCAACACAAAGGCTTAGAATCAAGGCAACATATTAAAACACATAGGAAAGGGCACAAAAATGAATTCCAACCCCTATTCCATGAAGGTGAATTCACTCCCACCACAATCATTAGGATAAGAGAAGGGACACATGAACAACTAACATAAATAAGCTAACTTTTATATTTTTCCTTGCAACCCCATGCCACCACCTTAGGCACCTAATTAGTTCCATCCCGAAACCCTACCCAATCAAAATGCAAGGAAATCAAAATTTCACAATTAAAAAAATTAATAAAAATTGCAAAAAAAATTTGTGAAGCGATAACTATAAGGGGATAAGGGATTTCTTTTGGCTCATTACTTCAATATAGGAAAATTAACCCTACAAAGTGTTGACCCTAGTTCCTAGGGAAGGGACTAACAAATGATAGAGATTGACACCACATGGCCCTTATTTTAATATGTTCATTTTTTGCTAAGTTCTATTATTTACCAARAACTATATTTATTTTTCCTTGAGCTCAAATGACTTTATTAAAAAACTGTGGGAATTGTTGAGGGGTGCCCCCATTGTTCTTCCTGTTTATCCTCCACATTCATGTTCATTGCCTCATTGGTTTATGTATTACYTRTGGGATTGTGTCTTACCTTGATGACATGTGTGTAGGTTTATGTATTACATGTGGGATTGTGTCTTACCTTGATGACATGTGTGTAGGTTCTATGAGTTATTAATGGCTTTTCGACCATCCACCCAAGGTCCTAACCTATCATAGGCTACAAACCTCTAYTGATRGGTGTCTCTATTGATGGGATACCCCTGTTAAGGAGTCACCCTCATTTTGTTACAAYTTATTGTGGTTACAAGATGGTTATAAACATATTATGTCCTTGTAATGTGAGAGTCGATGCCATTTATTAAGGGGATCATTRCCTTTACCAAACYACCTCGTTCTTTTTTGTGATTTCTTCCATTGTAAGATACCTATATTATARTTRATGGTCATACGTTTAAAATCCTATCCTCYTTTGCAACATAACTATAACCTATTATAATTCCTTAATTACAAATTATATTGTTTAATAAAAATGTATTAATATTAACATTTTTAAAGTTTCCTATATATTTTTAATATTTTTTTAATGCGTACTTTTTATTTTTTTTTATAACAAAATTATATACCACTTCAACATATTAATACATGTTGTACAACATATTTATGGGAGTTCATTCATGGCCATTAAATCTTTTTTTTTACGGGAGTTCGTTCATTGCCTAATTTTTTTTTATGTTTGACACACAAGAAGTATACTAATACATTGGAAGTGATTTACTTGGTTGACTAATTTCCATTCCTCATCTCAAATTATAAAATATCAATTCAAATTTATTTGATGACATGCCATTATTTTAAAAGTTCGTAGTTTGATGGGCTTTAATTTTTAAAGAATCTTTAGAAACACTTAAAATAATATTAAACATATTTAACTTAAAGCATTTTTAGAAACACCTCAAATTATAAAATATCAATTCAAATTTATTTGATACATGCCATTATTTTAAAAGTTCGTAGTTTGATGGACTTTAATTTTTAAAGCATCTTTAGAAACACTTAAAATAACATTAGACATCTTTACCTTAAAGCATTTTTAGAAACACTTTAAAATTATATTAGACAAGGTTTTACCTTAAAATAACATTAGACAAGATTTTCAGAAACTTAAGGGCAAAATGTAAAATGAGAGGAAAATAAGGAAGTTTAATTCACAATCATTTGAATTTGAGTTTATTGAGAAGTTGGTTATCTTGGTGTGGCTTTTGTGAAAAGAGGGGTCAAAGCTTAAAAGGAAATGAAGTTTAACATTTAGTTTGATGAGAAGTTATTATTAATTTTTAGTTTAACATTCTCAGTTTGATGAGAAGTTATTATTAATTTTTAAAAATGTGGTTTGAAATATTTTAATTATTAAAAAATTATAATATTATTAAAAAATAAAATTATATTATAAGTATATTAGTTTTATTTAAAGAATAAAAATAATTTTTTTTCAACTCTAAACATATTCAATCTTTTTCAACATAAAAAAATATAAAATAGTAATCCATAGAACTTATTTAGAATCATTAAACATAAAAGTCATTCATACAATCATAATTAAAAAACAAACCTTAATAATATATAGTAATACATTAAGAATACGAACATATATTTAGAAATTCAAAGAATATTTGGACAAGACTATAAATCATTTCTAGCAATCTGCAAAAAAAATTGCATTTGCTCAGGAAAAGGAGGGTGGTAATACTCATTACTGATCCACCCCTTCTTATTGACTAACCAAAGACCAAAATTTATTTGAATCCCTATCTTTGAGAGGCCATCAACAATTTGTTTTTTCTCCTTGTATACATGTTGAAGGGAGATATAGTTAAAAGAAAATTTAATTCTATTTAACTCATCAAATAAATGCTACAATGTATAGGATGATATAAAATTCCCTCCTCGCATTTGAGTGTAATTTTATTTTTTATTTTTATATTTCTATGTCGTGCATTTCCCCAGGCATTTCCCCTCATTTTGAGGATGATACCTACAATAAATTGGATTCTTTAGAACTCAAGGCCAAGTAAAGAGTCAACAATTAGCTCACGACGAGAGAAAGCATGTCGGAAAGTGGAATTTGAACCCAAGCAAAGGAGGATAAAAACTTTACTATTAATCACTCAAGCTACACTCAATCAACTATTAATATTATCACATATTATAATATATTTTTTAAATTACCGTGTAAAATCCCTCAAACTTTTTTATTGACAAACTTCATTTGAGGTATTAGGACTAAGTAACCTTGACAAATTTGAATAAATCATGGTTACTCATATTACAGTAAGAAAACAACATCAATATGTAAACTTTGGATATAAAACAAACATTGACAATGAATTTAATGCAAATTCTAACACAAATACTTTTTGACTTATACTTTACTTTTATCCTTGTAATGTTTGTACTCTACTTTTACCCGTATAACGTATATTCTTAATGTTACAAATACACAATTTATTCCATAAAATTTTAATCTCAATGATACAAATAATTGTTCTTCTCTTAACAATTATAATGTTACATTAGATACATGTTCACATTTAAAAGTGGAGGAGAAACCTCTTAAATTTGAGGCTATGCATGTGGAGATCAATTTCACATTTAAAAGTGGAGGAGAAACCTCTTAAATTTGAGGCTATGCATGTGGAGATCAACCTCTCATGGTTCACAATTTTCAAAACTCATATATATATATATATAATTGAAAAGAATTTTTGAACGTGTTAGTTAATGGGCTTTCAAAGCAAGCACTCATCCTTCATGAAGGGACCTATGTTGAAGAAGAATTCAATGAAGGAATTCTACTCTCGAGCATGGAAGTCCGATACCCACAATCATTGTTTGATTTTGTTGTTTGCTCCTGGTTGATTATGATTTTGTGAACATATGTTATAGATGATATTTAAGCTTCATAGTTGGATCTAAATAAAAAGAAAAAAGTCAAGAATGTATGAGGAACAAAACTTTGTCCGTTTTTGTTATAAAGATTAGGTGGTCAAAATTCCTTTATGAAGTTAGGAAGGATATTGGGACAATTTCTTGTCTAGGCCTATAACGCTTTGTAACATGTATATTTATCTATGATCATAATGATTTTTTCCATTTATATATATATATATATATATATATATAGAGAGAGAGAGNAACACATAGTACACAAAGATCTTACCCTGGAAATCCAAAACTGGGAAAACCAACATTCCTTGAGCATATTGCTCCTTGTTGTCTTATTCATTCAATGAAGAAAGAGTTACATGACTAACCTTGGTCTACACCTAATACACAATCACCACCATACTATTTTTCTTTACATAAGAACAACCCTACAACGAATTTGGCGTACATCTACATGACCAACGACATATTCTTAAAAGATTCATCAATCTAATACAATTACAAAGTGCCTTATTTATAGGCTTTACAATATGCAAAAACCTAAATTATGGCACCCAAAAATGGTTACAGATCCATGCAGACGATTGGCTACAATCCCATGAGTGGTTCCCATGTATTCAACTTCTATTTTAGCCAAGGATACAACCACATGTCACTTACTCATACAACTAATTGCTCCACTGAAAATCTTGAACACATATCCACTGGTTGACCTTTGTCAATCCATATCTCTATCCCAGTCGACGTTGACATAACCATCTACATTTACTTCACTATCAGTGTCAGGATTCCCTTGGTAACATATAACATAATATTTTGTGCCACACAAATACCTGAACACTCTCTTGAGAAATATCCAATGCTCTTTCTCAGGTGTCGATATGTATCTCCTCAACAATCCCAATGCATGAGCAATATCTAGTCTAGTGCATACCATCACATACATCATACTACCAACAACACTAGCATAGGGAACACATGCCATGTCCTCTATTTCTTTCTATGTTTTTGGACACTATTCAATGGTTAGTTTTTCTCCCACAAGAATTGGCCCCTTGATTGGTTTTAAATCCTACATGTTGAAATGATTCAAAACTGTTTCAATGTAATTCCTCTGATTCAACTAGATCTTTCTAACTACCTGATCTCTCTTGATCTCCATTCCTAGAATGAAGTTCGCTACACTGAGATCCTTCATGTCGAACTTATAGGACAACTACTTTTTCACCTCCTTTATTGCGTCCATGTTGTTTCCAAACAACAACACATCGTCAACATACAAAGCTACATATATGAAACGTCTGCCTTCTTTCTTAGAATATACATAATGACCAACCTTTCTTCTCACAAATCCCAAACTAAGGATGTAGGTATCAAACTTCTGGTACCACATCCTTGTGATTGTTTTAGACCATAAATGGATCTTTTCAATTCACACACTAGCTCTTTATTTCCCTTTACTACAAATCCTTTAGGTTGTTTCATGTAGATTTCCTCTTCCAAGTCCCCATGTAGGAACATTGTCTTCACATCCATTTTCTCTATCTCGAGATCAAATGTTGCACCCAAATACATTAGTACTCTAATGAAATTTAATTTTAAAACAAAGGAAAAAACGTCACTGAAGTCGACTCCCTTGACTTGGGAATACCCTTTCGCTACTAGTCGAGCTTTGAATTTCTCAACTTGTCCTGTTGCATTCAATTCTTTCTTGAACACCCACTTGCTACTGACGATTTTTCTTCCATTAGGTAATTCAACCAAATCCCATGTCTCGGTTTTTTACAAGGATTCCATTTCTTAGACCATGACATCCTTCTAGAGTTTACCCTTTGTCGAGTCGACTGCCTCCCTTACCGACTTGGGATCCTTGTCAGTGAAAAATAACACAAATGCACAATGGAAATCAGGTGTGTTGTTTCCTTTATACACACTTTGTTAACATGGAAGAAATCTTCAATCCACTCAATGTGTCCTTGGGGGCAAGTCTCGATTCAAGGTGTTGTCACCTGATCCAAGACTCCTTTGTCTGGAGTCCAAGACTAAGAGGATGATTTCTCTCTCAAGTGAGGAAAGTTAGTTAGGTGAGTTGGCAAGGGTGGAGATCCCAATGTTCCCACTCAGATTCCCTTGATCTAGTTGGTGGATTTAGGGAGGATGGCATCAATCCCAAGAGGGAGACTCCTCCCTCCTCACCTACCTTTCACAAGTGGCATTCCACCATTTCAGACATGTATTTTGAACTAGTGAATACTCTCCCTCACCTGGAGTTGTGTCCACTCATTCCTCCACTTATCTCACTCACCCACTAACCCTTTTTATTATTTGTATTTGAAGTTTATATTGCACATGTCTTTTTTGTTTAAACTAACATGCAAATTGAGTTTCTTGTGTAGGTAACACCAAATCTTAACAGATATTTGCAATTTTTTTTTGAAGCATGCACGATCTAAACCTTGGAAAAATAGGAGAGCTGGTTTGCATCTATTATTTTTCCAAGAAGTTAAGGAAGACATCTTTCCCTCTTCCTCACATCAAAGGGACCCCATAGCCCAAAGGAGTTCCAAGCTCAAGCAAAGGCTCTAAATCATAAAAATTCTTCTATCTCTTTTCTTTTGATTACCTTCTTGCACATTATCATAGATCTAGGTTTGATTTAAAGTTGAACTTGGTCCCTATTGTTTCATGAATAGGACTTGGATCTAGTTTCAATTCTTTCACATTTTAAAAATTAGATCTAAGTAGTTTTTTATGCAATTTTCTGCAAGTTTTATTTAAGATCTTAAGGCAGAAAATTCATTTAGTTTTCAATGTTATATCTTTCTGTTTAGGAGTTTATGCTTGTTGTTTTAGGACAGCAAACATAAAATAAGCATAAACTATTATGTCTTAAAAAAATTTAGTCAAAAAACATAAAATATTATGTCTCATTAAGTTGTCAAAAAACCCTAAATTTTTTTCATTTTTGCATAAGAAAAATTCAGAAATTTTTGGATTAAGTTTTCCCCTTTTCATTTTGTTTTCTTAAAGTGATTTTGAGCATATTCTAATAATTTTCTTTGTTGTTTTTTAGTAGGTCCATGATAAAACAAGGGGAAACTCTAGCGAATTTGGGGCTAAACTGAAGAAAACTCAACCCAGGATTGAACCCTTGAAGACCAAGACCCTCAAAGAGCCCTTTGTAAACCTTTTCTTTTGTTTTCGATCCATTCTATAAGGATCCAAAAAATTCTAAAAAAGAAGAAAAATAGAACAAAGATTCTCATTGTAATAGGAAGCAATACAAGCAAGCCTCATAGTGCCCAATTTCTTCTTCCCCCCTTTGGGGGATTGGTGTGGTTGTGTGTGATTGTTGTTTTTTATTTCTTTACTTTAATGCTCTCATGCTATCTTAAGATAAACTAAAAGGCAAAGTAAAATCGATCTATATTAATCACAACAACACATAGCTTAGTTTCCTTTTTGCAATCTTTCATTTTCATTTATGCAATTTCAAGTTGGAAAATAAACATGTCCCCTCAACTCCTCGCAAGAGGATGGTCAGTGAGGAATTTAGTAATTAGGAAACATTTAATTTTCAATATTTACTTTTCTGTTTAAAATAAACCTTCCCCTGAGCTCCCGATGCTTGATCCTGACCCTCCTAGTTGCGAGCTTGCCTCGATCCTCTGGGAGTATGTTTCATACACATCGGGATAGTCAGTGTGGAGTAGATTAACTAGGGAAATATCAAAGGATGTTATCTCAATGTGAGGGAAACCGAATTAAGGGAGTGTGTGAAGTCAAGCGGGAACTTTGAGATCTAGGTTCTCCCCGTGTTGGACCTTCGACACCTTCATTGAACTTGTTGGTGAAGCCTTTGGGGGTTCGACAAGTTCTCTGCATATTTCCAAACTAAGAGATAACCTCTGGAGAGGCCACACATTAGTTAGTTGTTTCTCAAGCACTTTTGGTTTCAAGCATAATAAAATTTATCTCATTAACATAACTCTAAAATTTTCGAAGGCATTTTCACAAAGCAAGCATTTCATTCAACAACCCACGATCTCATTAAGGCACTGGTCTCTTTATTTACATATCTCTGCTTCATGTGAAATAATTTATTTTCATTCATGGTATTTATGATTGTCTAATAACATTGTGGTTGATTACTTGCAGATAATTTGTATCCTTTATTGTATCTTGTGAAAGTATTTTCTATATTGAATATCTCTTTCATCAAGCTTTATCTTATGAATGAATGAATTTTATATGATGCTAGTGTAAACTTTGCTTTAATATATTTGTCTTTATTGGCAATAAACTCCTAGATTTACTATTTTGTACTTAGATTATCTTTTAAGACATAATATTTTTGTTAGGGACTACTCCCCTTGGCTTCACTAGGAGTTGGCCTAGACGGAGGAGTTGACGATCAGGTGACAAGACCTTGACTCGAGACTTTACCCCAAGGACACATTGAGTGGATTGAATATTTATTCTGCGTTACCAAAGTGTGTATAAAGGTGACAACATGGTGGATTATACCTTTCAACTGGTTTTCTTACTCATTCAGATCTCCTTACAATCAAAGTCATTTGTTCCACCTCTTCATCTAATTTATTCGACTTAGCTGAATCATCTTCTTCGTTCCTCAGTATAAACACCAAATTCTCTGGTTCTGTCTCTGTCTGAACCTCTTCTTACTTAAAAGTTCCATCGAATTCCCTGAAGACCACATCTCGAATGTACATTGTTTTCTTCAATGCAGGATCCCATGGTTTATATCCTTTCATTCCATCCTTGTACCCAATGAAATACGCTTGACTTCCTTCTTGTCCAGCTTGTTCCTCTTTTCCTTGGGAACATACACAATTGCATCACAACCAAATACTTTGAGATGTGAAAGCAAAGGCTTCTTACCAAACCATACCTCATGTGGAGTCAAGTCGACTAACGCTAATGAAGGAGACCTATTTACCAAATATTTTTTAGTGTCGATTACCTCTGCCCAAAATTCTTTTGTGAGCCCTACATCATTGAACATGCTCCTTTCCTTGTCCATCGATGTCCTATTCATTCTCTCAACAACTCCATTTTTTTGTGGGGTATACGGTGTCTTATTTTGGCATACTATTCCACACTTCTTGTAGAACTGCTCAAAGTCCTTTTGACATAATTCACCAACATTTTCATTTCTCAACATTTGATCATCTTATTTGTTTGGTTTTCGATAAGAGAATTAAACTCTTTTAATTTCTAAAAAACATCTAATTTCTTCCTCGGGAAATATATCCATGTCTTCCTGGAAAAATCATCTACGAAGGAAACACAATACAAGGATCCACCAAGTGAAGGGATTGGTACAATCCCAAACACATAACTATGTATCAATTCCATAATCCCTTTTCCCCTTGTTGCTCTATATGGGAAGCTAACCCAATTTTGTTTCCCAGATATGCAATGTTCACAAAAATCGACTTGCAGATTACAATTTCAAAAATCTTTGACCATATCTTTGTTGTGCATAGCTTGAAGTCCCTTTTAGCCAATATGTCCCATCCTATAGTTCCATAACATGGTTGGGTTGACTTGACAAAGAAAAATTGATTCAGTTTGTATCGACTCAACCTGAGTTAAGTTGAGTCGAGTTGACTTTAGGAACAACAATGTTGTTGCATCTAGTCAAGTTGGCATTCCCTAACAACTTATATATTGTTCCATTTCGAAATCCTTTCACTAAGACCATCGCACCCCTGACCATTTTGCATGTATGTTTATGAAATATAGTGTGCATACCTGCATCACTCATTTTTCTGATATATATCATATTTCTTGCCAAACCTGGAATATGTAGCACACCTGGAAGGTTTCAACTCCTCCCATATTGTAGTATTAGTCAGACTCTTTTCCATCCAACAATTTTGGTTATTGAGTCATCCCCCAAGAACACGTCCCCCCATTCATATCTCTCATATTCACAGGACCATTCTCTATGAGGTGTCATATGAAAGGATTCTCCTGAGTCGATCAACCAAACATCCTGATCCAGATGTACTAGTTGACGCTAGATACACATTGCCTCCTTTATCCAGATTAGTCTTTTTCTCAATCAACTTCTTCTCATTGGATCATGTATTGAATTATGTTGCCTTCGACTTTTGTCTCTCTTATAATTCCCAACTCTACCACATTTCCAACATCTTATCATTGAATGAGCCAAGGATTTAGATATACCCTTTGACTTAGAGTTTCTATCGGAGAATTTTCCTTTATCTCTGTTGATCGATCAACCTCTCACCATCAAGGCATCTTTGGTCGATCCTTCCATGTTCTTCCATCTCATTTTTTCTGACAGTAGAGATGCAACCATGTATTTTGGCACTAGTGTGGTCAATTTACTCCCTATAGCCACGATTAATCCATCCCAGGAGTATGGAAAAGAGCATAGTAGGCTAATACATTTCTCCTCCTCAATGATTTGAATATCCACAGAAAATAACTGACTTATTATAGTAGTGAATGCATTTAGATGCTCTTTTACTAAGCTCCCATCACTCATCCTCAAAAGATACAACTTCTTCCGAAGGAACAACTTATTTTCCAAGGATTTCAACTAGTATAGGCTTCCCAACTTCTCACACAATTTCTTCGCAAAGTCTTCACTCGAGACATTCAACAATACCAAATCTCCAAGATAGAGTCAAACTGTACTCCTTGCCCTTATTTCAATTTTCTCCCATTCTTCCCTCAAAATACCCGTTAGAATGGTTCATGGTCATACCACTTCCCACTACTCTCGATCTACAAGGAGATCTTCAATCTTAAGCATCCAAAGCTCAAAATTCTAGCCATTGATTTTTTCGATCTCTATCCTTGAACTGCTTTCCATTCTTTCAAGAACATCTTTAAATATCTCTGACTTACAACTCCCACTGAACCTAGGTTTAGCTCAGATCCAAGATCTACTCAACCTTTCTCTAATGCAACTTGCATAGAGTAATAGATACACTCTGATACCAAATGATGAGAAATAAATACCCTGGAAATCCAAAAACTGGGAAAACCAACATTCCTTGAGCATCTTTCTCCTTGTTGTCTTATTCATTCAATGAATAAAGAGTTATATGACTAACCTTCATCTACACCTAAGACACAATCACCATCATACTCTCTTGCTTTACACAAGAACAACCCTAAAACCAATTTGGCATAAATCCACTTGACCAACAACATCCTCTTAAAGGATTCATCAATCTAATACAATTACAACGTGAATTATTTATAGGATTTACATCATGTAAAACCCTAAATTCTGGCTATTGAATTTTTCGATCTCTATCCTTGAACTACTTGCCATTCTTTCAAGAACATATTTAAATATCTTTGACTTACAACTCCCACTGGACCTAG
This sequence comes from Picea engelmannii, assembly GCA_009831015.1. Classification (NCBI taxonomy): domain Eukaryota; kingdom Viridiplantae; phylum Streptophyta; class Pinopsida; order Pinales; family Pinaceae; genus Picea; species Picea engelmannii. The sequence continues at coordinate 44,270 of ML830106.1, read as the reverse complement.
GTTTAGCTTAGATCCAAGATCTACTCAACCTTGCTCTGATGTGACTTGCATAGAGAAATATATACGCTTTGATACCAAATTATGAGAAACAAAGACCTTGGAAATCCAAAAACTGGGAAAACCAACATTCCTTGAGTGTCTTGATCCTTGCTACCTTATTCAGTCAATGAATAAAGAGTTACATGACTAACCTTCGTCTACACCTAAGACACAATCACCATCATACTCTCTTGCTTTACACAAGAACAACCCTAAAACCAATTTGGCATAAATATACATGACCAACAACATCTTCTTAAATGATTCATCAATCTAATACAATTACAACGCACCTTATTTATAGGCTTTACATCATGCAAAACCCTAAATCATGGTGCCCAAAAATGGTTACAAATCCATGGAGACAATTGGTTGCAATCCCGTGAATCTCAAGATTATGTTACAGACGATTTTAGTCAGTTTTCCAATCGACCTCCAATTGGTCTTTAGTTAGTTGCCACTCAACCTTGTGTCAACTGATCTTTTAACTTCCTGCCGATCATTTCGAATTCCCCAATTGATCACTTCGACCTTCAACTTAACCATAGACTCGACTTGACTCATGGGTTGACTTATCACCCAGTCGATCCACCTCAACTAGATATTCAAATGCTTATTGTTTCATTGCAAAGAATATAACAACCCAACAAGTGGATTGATGTATTTCTCATAATATTTGCATAAATTGATCATATCTTTTCATTTCGTTGTTTTTTTTCATAATTTTTTTATATGATATATTTTTATGATAATGATGGAATGTTGATGATACATGATATACTCATTCCATGGAAAACTATGTATGCATTGGCTTCAAATTATGTTGAAAAGATGTTGACAAATACATATTTCATGAAATATAAAGAAATGTATATTTTCCACACCCACTGGTATATTGTTAGGCCACATCATCTACAAAGATAGAATAAAAGTTGACATGACAAAGATCAAAGTGATACTTGACCTGAAACCCCTTGTGAATGCTAAACAAATAAAAATAATTTTGGGTCATACAAGCTACTATCGAAAATTTATAACACACTCCTCATATGTTACATTTTGAAAGGATGAATTGCTCAAAAAATATGTAGAATTTGTATGGGGTGTAGATTGCAATAAGTCATTCGAGCTACTGAAAAGAAAACTAGTTGAAGCTCCAAATTTGAGATTTCCCGATTGGTCAAATAAATTCCATGTACATGTTGATGTATCCAATATTGGAATAAGAGTTTTCCTTGCACAACCTATAAACGAATCAATTGATCACCCAAATGTGTATGCTAGTCGAAAACTATTTAAGGAAGAAATAAATATTTTGACTACTAAAAGAGAAAGACTTGGGATGATTATTTCCCTATAGAAATTTAGACATTATATGCTGGCCAACCCTTTTGTATTTTATATAGATCACCAAGCATTAAAATACTTGGTCAACAAGCCAGTTCATCAAGGTAGAATTTGTAAATGGCTTTTATTATTCAAAGAATTTGAATTTGAGGTGATTATTTGACCTAGTAGAAATAATGTAGGGCTATACCATTTACCAATAGTAGAAATAGGGGAAGGAGCAACAAGAATAGATGATGACTTCCCAAATTCTCACTTGTTTAAATTTGAGGCTACACTAAGAGAACTAGCATAAATTGTCGATTTTTTGCAAGAAGGAAAGGCACCTGATAGATTGCCAGAGAAAAAGTAAAAAACACTTTCCATGAAAGTTTCTCCCTTTACACTAATAAATGGATATCTATATAAATTAGGACTAGATGATGTAATAAAGAGATGTCTTAGACAATGAGAGGGATAACATAATTGAGGAGGCATGTGCTAGTCCTACAAGAGACCATTTCCATGTAGATACCACAGCTAGAAAAATATTGCAACCAATATTATGGTGGCCCAAACTACATAGGGATTGTAGAGAAATGGTAAACAAGTGTGACAAGTGCCACAAGATGGGACAGATTGTCCACAATGGAAGGATGAGATGCCTTTACAGTTGATTAACCCAAGCCTCCCATTTGAAATCTATAATTTTGACTTTATAGGACCTTTCCCAAAAAGAGGAAAAGGGATAAGAGCCAGATACATTATAACAATAACCGAATACTTAATTAAATGGTTAGAGACAAATATAGCCAAGACCCACACAAAATAGGCAACAACCAAATTTATTTATGAGAATATTATCACTAGGGTTGGATACCCATTAACAATAGTAACCGACTAGGGAACCCATTTTGTGAATGGTAGCATAATATTAATGAAGGATTTCATGATTGACCACAAGAAGATCTCACCCTATCATCCACAAGATAATGGAGTAGTAGATTCCTTCAACAAAATCATACACAAAGGACTTACAAAACTATGTGGGGTTGACATAGATGATTGGGATACAAGGTACCCCTTGTTCAATGGGTTGTAGTGTAGCTAGGGGGATAATATGGGAGAAATCCAACTTTATTAATACGAAACCCTTAAGGTAGGGAATCACCTTACAAATGATCCTTTTTAAGAAATGGATCCATTCATGTTCATTCTCCTCTTTGAGGGGGAAACCTCTTAATGAGATATGTTCCAAATAAAATACTCATCAACCATGATCAATACATTCCTTACACCCCTTTATATAATACTACCTACCACCTAAGAACATTCTAGAGAAGGAACCTTCTAGTAAATGGAACCTTCTAGTAATCCTTCTCACTTTTATTGTGTTCACACTAGGACTTATTTACTAAAAGTAGCGTCCATACTTAACAATACATATTAACCTCTATTATTGTTCCCCTTGGGTACCTCCCGAGGTACCCCATATTATCCTCCTAGCTACACTACATGGACATACAAAATGACATATAAGAGGTCAACTGGCCAAACACCCTTTGAAATGGTATATGGAAAATAAGTTGTAGTCCCTCTGCATTTCAAAGCCATTACATAAAGATTAGCATCAATACTACAATGTGACTTGACCAAAGACGAGAAAGATTGACTGCATCAATTGAATAGGATCGAGGAAAACAAAATGACTACACTCCACCACTAAGAAGTAAAAATACAACAACAAATATCATGGCATGATATAAACATAAGGAAGAAATAAAATGACATTGGATACTTGGTACTTATATAGTAGTAAAGCAAAGAAAAACTAAGAAAGTTAGAAAAAAACTGGATGCATCCTTATGTAATTGAAGACATAAGGTGGACTAGAGTAGTGCAACTTAGAACTCTCTAAGGGAAAATTCTCAACAAGGTAGTCCATGGTGCCCAACTAAAGAGTTACTATCCATGGAAAAAAAAGGAAAAAATAAGCTCAATGGTGAAAACCCTTAGCAACATCACTGAGCAAGAATCTGTCTAAAAACCAGTTAGATGGCAGATAGATTCTTGGGAAATATATGTTTGTGTGTGTATGTGTGATAATAATAATAAATAAGTCTAGTGGTAAAAACCTTCAGGGGTGCTATTAGGCAGGACCAACTTGTCTGGCAGGTAGATTATTGAAACAAAAAAAAACCCTAATAAAAAAGTCGGTTAGGGAAAAGTTTGATGAAAAACCATCGAAATATGGGAATTTAAATGACAATGCTTAACCAGTAGGAAGAAGAATTTATCAAAGACCATGATAGTTGCCTAGGACTGAACAAGAATAGATGAAGGATGTAGCAAGGAAGCAATTCAACGAGAAGAACATCGACATGGAAAAAATATGGAAGACAAAACAAAAGAGTGGGAAAGGAATAATCCAAGATAATTGTAGATCCCAATCAATCAACATCATCACAAGGAAGAATGAAAACAAAAGGATCCACTTTCCATAAGTATGCACATAGGTAAATATTCGACACAAATAGAAGTTGGTAAAAAAATAGAACCAATCAACCACAAGTTAGCTAACCAAGACATAAGAATTGAGCTCAATTTGGTTGACTGTGTGGGAATATGACCTCAACCACATGAACAACACTTAATTTGTCCATTGGATGTAGCTTGGGTGGTTGGGAGGAATGATTGTTACCCTCCCCACCCAGGTTCAAATCCTCGTAGTGACATGTTGTGCCCTTTAATGGGTCTATAATATGCTCTTGTTGTTGATCCCTCAATACTCCGAAAATGCTCGAGCACCCCATGTTCTCTCACATATTTCAGGGAGGTTTTCCATGGACGTAGCGAGCACCGATATTCAGTGTTGTGAGTCACATGTAAAATAAAATAAAATTGAACAACACTTAATTCACAACATTAATGAATTGCGTTGTCAAGTTGACATGCACACAAGTGACCAATTCACTAACCCACCCAAATTTCCTATAGATACAACATATCCAGCCTGTAAAAAATTTATTGAAGCCAACAACTTGAATTTCACTAAGTTCGGGAGCATTCAAGCCATTGTAAGTCCTAGTTGATATATACAGAGCCCTAGTTGACCAACCGATCTAGAAACTGCACAAAGCACTAACAATCCATTAACCCAAGAATACACTATGGCACCAAAGATGAGAGGGGAAATCTCATGGTTCGATGCACACAAATCTAAAATGGTCGAATCTAGGACTAAGAAAAGGTGCGACAAGAAAATGACATCAAAGTTATAGGTGAGAATGGTCAAATTCCAACGAGACAAGATGGAGGAGATAGATTGGGAGAAGCCTCGAATGAGTTTCAAGAAATGGTCCATGATCAGTGGTAAATGGAGGAATGAAACCCTTATGCTTGAAAGAGAAAGGATTAGGTCATATTTTAGCACACCAAAAGTCATAGGGTTCAATGGAAAGAAGGAGGAAGTAACCAAGTTCGTAATAAGTAAATACCAACCCATATGAATTACATCCGGTCTAATCCAATGAATCATATGATTACCAAGAAAGGGAGAAGTTGTACCAAATACAAATGACCCATCAACTTGGATTCAAAAGTTCACTGGAGGAACTATTGAAAAAAACTTAGAGGGTCTATTAATTAGCCAAGTTCTAGAAGCACATGTCAAATGGACATGTATAATAGTCATCCTATCCTTGACTAGCTCTAGTTGAGCCTCAACTATGAAGCTGTAGATGTTAGAGGCTATCAGAAAGATAGTCAAGGGGGGAAAACTATACAAATATGTAGAGAACATGGTCGATATAATTACAACAAATTGTGAGGAGTGTCAAGAAGTGGGAAAGGAAGTTAGGTACCCATCTATATTGATTTGGGTTGTCATGCCACAAGTGATCCCAATTAGTAAATATTTTTACACCCTACCCAACACATCGACCATGTGGAGCTTCTAGTGATTTGTTTCAGGATATAAGGGGAAGACAAGGGTATTGACTCCCTAGTACATGTTTGAAGAATGGGTGAAAGCCCTCAAATCCACCTGTCACATGTGGAGACTTCCCCAAAATATAAGGAAAACATTACTCACATTGGTGCATGTTCAATTAGGGATGGACTTCATGAAAGTTTGGTATGCATAAGGAGCACGTGGGGAACCAAAGGAGCTCGACTATTATCCCAAAATCACCAAACATTGTAATGAAATATCAAATCATTTGAATAATGTCACACCAATCCCACTAATGGCCAAGCAGACTACCTCCCAGATAGTCACACCTCTGCAAAATGGCGAGGTCAAGGAAGAAAAATAGGCAATAGTCTATAAAAAACCTTTTTTAGTGCAAGTGGGGTCTGTTATCATACATATTGTAGCTTGGGCAAAGCCCAACCCAAACCACAAAGGTGTGATAACTATGAGAGTATTTACCCACTGTCACCTTAGATAAACACTCCCCTCACTTTAGTGATGATGAAATCACCACAAGGGGGGAATCTCGGGTGACCCTAGAGGGATTGAGATGAAAAGTGATAATATATGAATGGAACCCCTACAGGTCAAGGTAAAATGTGGATTTTAAGCTTGGAAAAGAGTGTCGTGAGAAGGGAAATGGTTTCCACAGATGATATGCCTACAGAACAATGTTAGCCATGCTGAGAACAAGACAATATATAACAATAGATGCTTATAACAAGACTATATATATATATATATATATATATATATATATATATATATATATATATCAACAATAAATAATAGTAATAGCTGCAAATTTAACCACCCAAAATCAAGTACAAGATGTTGGAAACAAAGCTAGCAATGACCATTTAAACTTCCAAAGATTAAAGCAAGATTTTGATGGTGATTGGGGGGCTGTTATGTAGTGTTATCGACAATTTATATAACATCCTAATGGATGTAGCAATTAATTTATACAACATCAAATTCCATCCACCAAAATTGACAGGCAATCCACCCAAAATATAATCAACAACTAGTAGATTAATAATGGTAGCTTGCAAGTAGATTTAAACAGTAGAATAGTGAGTAAACAATAAGATTTAGATGAGTTTCCTGCAGCCCTATTGGCTGTAGCATAAATTTACAACAAAAATAAGAATTACTTGGCCAATCAAGACACCCCTAGGGCACAAGAAATCCTATAACATGTAGAAATAGATCCAACTTAAACAATTGCAATATCTCAAAAATTCTCGTATACCAATGCATGAATATACAACCTCCAATGAATGTACATTAGTGTCTTATCGATTGGGTTAATTGAGTCTCTTGTGTATGAGATAGGGATTGTTACTTCTCTAGGGGTGTAAACCTTTTTAATCCCTAGAGAAAACAAAACCTAGCAAGGTAAATCTACAAGGGTGTAAGCCCTTTTACTCCTTTTATAAACCTTTCCAAAATAGCTATTTTAATGACAAATAAAGATATATCTTGGTGGAGGGTGTATGCCCTTGTACTCCTCCAAATATTTAGACAATTAATCTTGAAACAAGAAGAAACAACAAAATATGTAGACAATTCCTTACCGATTTCAAGAGATAACATGAAAACCCCTTTTTACCAAGAATATTCCATCACATTTGCAAAGAGACAAGAATCAAGAGATAATGCCTTATCCTTCCTTCCAATAGACAAGTAAACAACATCCACAAAGAATCAAGAGAGATATAGAGCGATTTTCCCAAGTAGGGAAAAAATCCAGCCAAGATAATATGTAATTCTCAAGTACATGATGATAAAATGACATTGAGGTGACCTCTATTTATATGAGGTCACCTAAAACCAATTTGTCCACTTTTAAAAATTTCAACAACAAATTAGAGAGGCTGACCTACTCTATTTTCCCTTTTTCAATTTAAAATTACAAAATACACAAAGTAATTTGCCTTTTAGGGGTGACATCATGCCTAAAAGGTTGATGTAATTAGGCCTCCAAGAGAGACGTTGAGCCTCTTGATGAAGATAATTGGGCCTCCAAAGGCCATGTGCCTCACCATCAAGTGCTCTAGTGCATGCCATGTGTCTCTCTCTACATTAAACCATGTCACATCACCATCAACCATGAGAACCCCATTAAAAACCCTAGCATCCATGTGACATCTAGGGCATAAACTGATGTTTTAGGCCTCCAAAGGCCAACATTGAGGTGCAACGGGCTAGCATGTGATCATATCATGGTGCCCAAGTGCCTCTAAAGGAAAAATTCATCCTCCCAAGTGTCCAATGAGAGGGGGCACATCATCCAACCTATGGGCTTCATGCCCCTATGAAGGTCCAAGGAACCTTGTGCCTCCACAAACAAGCTTTCACCTGGAAAGGCCCTACAAAGGAAAACCAATACGCCATCCAAGGATACACAATTCACAAGTATCATGCCAAGTAATCCATATTTAATAAAAGAACCACCCAAACATGTGCATCAAATCCCCCCTTTTCAAAATAAGCAAATGCTAAAAGACATTATACAACTTGTCAAATTTAAGAATGAGAGGGTTGTCATGGTGCCCTATTGGGTAGATCATTCCCCAAGTCAAGGAGTGTTTCCCAAGAAGACCCTATCTAAGTCATGCAGAAGTGTATGAGGTGGATTCGGGTGTGACTTTTTGGCATGGGGTTTCTTGACATACAAGGGCCCATATTGTCTCATTTATGGGTGCCTTTGTAGAGGGTGGGCTGCATCCTCATTTTCAATGCAACATTTTTCCAAGCCCTTTATTTGCCATTAATTGGTTAAGGTCCAAACATTAGGTAATATATGCAAGGGAAAGTAAAGATTACCAAAATTCCACTTGACGCTAGAACACATTGAGTGCCACGGGCAAGGAAATTAAAAGACATCGCAATGCATTCCCTCAACAAGCGGGACATTTAGTTATGTGTTTTATTTTATAGGTCCTTGAATTTTTTGGAGAAGAATTTAATTTCTCTCAGGACCTTAGGGCAAGCATATGGAGGATAATTCATTGAAATTTATCTTTTTCCAGCTATAAGCATCTAGGCCTTTAGCCTCTTCTTCCCATGAAATGAGGTACAATCCCTTCTTGGGTTAATATGCCTGAAAACCCAAAAGATGAGGAAATGAAAGGGAAGAAGTATGGAAAGTGATAATTAAGTGCGAGAATGGTACGATGACCCTTCAAGGATACCCCCTAGTAGCAACCTTTTTCCTGAGGGTGACCCACTTACTAGGACAACATGTCAACTACCAAGGTGAAATGAGGCAAAATGCATAATTTCCAAGCAAATATTTTCAAGATCAAGAAAGGACCCTTTGCAACATATTCAAATGCTTCAATTGTTAAAATGACACTTACCACGACACCGACTTTTTATCTCATGAAGCAAGACCTATTATCCTCTGTGGGCCAAACTGGTGGGATGGATGGTGCTACCATCGATCAAATGGTGATGTATGGTTGATGAGGGGCTCTTCCTGTTCATATGGCTCTTGATGCTCCATGTCTTCAACTTGTGGGCCTCGAGACATCATCTCTTAGTTATCCTTAGGAATGGGGGTATAACGTGTGGTGCCTACTTGGGGACATGTGCTCGCCATAGAGTATGGGAAAAGTTCAACATATACTAGTAAGACCTATTTCTACAGAGACTAAAACAAACCAAATGTTGGATATCAAGGGTGGTGCATGTTATCCCCGATATCTAGGAATAACTAGGAGATCATGTCTCGAGGCCCACAAGTTCTAGAAATGGAGTACCGAGAGCAGGATTGACCCAAGCATGGCCCTGGAGGGTCCATCTTTCTTCTTCTTCATCAGACTTGTCCTGTCAGTAGCAACAACATCCATCACCTTCGGCTTGGACTTGTATCAGAGAAGACTCTTGCTCCATGAGGTAATTGGTCCAGGTATCATGGTATGTGTCATGTTTGATCATTATAACTTTCAGATATATGCATCAGATTCCTTTCATTTCTAATGACTGCTTGGATCTTACACTAACCCACTTGACCATAGTTGGGGGGATTGACAGGGTACCCTAGCAAGATTGTACCCATAGGTTTTGGTTAGCCACCAGGGGTGATTTTGAAGAGCCATCATCCGCTCCCATCATATTATCATTTTTACATCTTATCTCCCATTCATCTACCCCATTCCTCTAGTCCAGACATTAGGATGACCTATTTGCGGGGTTACACCTTATCTTGTGGGAAGAAGGGGCTAAAGGCCCAGGGGGTAAGAGCAGCTGGTAAGAGATAAAAGTCATAAAAAATAAAACCTAGAGATGCCTCGCCCAGGGATCCCCGAGAAGGAAATAAAAAGCCTCTCAATAAGAAACAAGAGGGATTTATGTTCTAAGACTTTTGCGACCATTGTTTTGATCAGAGAGTTCTTTCGGATTCATCGCATAGGTTTTTTGATTTTCGACGTTTCGAACCAAACTAGTGTGGTCCATCATCAGGAAAGCGTTTGTGAAACGATTTCCTGATGACAGACCACACTAGTTTGGTCTGAATGCTTTCCTGATGATGGACCACACTAGTTTGGTCCGAAACATCGAAAATAAAAAAACCTATGCGATGAATCCGAAAGAACTCTCTGATCAAAACAAGAGGGACCTGAAGAAAAATAGCAAAACAAGACCTAACCAAGAGGATGGTGGGTCTCATCACGAGCCATCCCATTATGTTCATAGGTACTTAGCAGTATGACATTTCCATTATCTGGTTACCACGCCAGGGAAATGACCTTTGGTTGCATGGCCAAGGGAAAGGGGGTCTCATCATGAGCCAACCTTATCATCTCTGTGAAAGCACTTGTGGGTAATACTGTCAGCCCTGGTCACCACGCCAAGGGAGTGTCCTCTAGTTAGACCTTGAAATAAAAAGAAAGAAAAAGTAATAAAGAAAAGAAAGAATAAAGGCAATAAAAGGCTTGGAAAGAATTTCATCCATGACAGGTACAACTCTCCTCCTACAAAGGCACCCACAGATAATATCACCCATGTCTTTCACTATGTCTGGACATCCTTTGACCACTCCACCTCGTGTTACATGGCTTGGATGATATCCTTTGGGAACTTTCCTTTTATTGTGTATGCTGGCCCAATAGGGCACTTTGTCTTTTTCTCCAGCTTTGTATAGTAGGTCATTGTAATGTCTTTGAGCTATTAGATGATATGCTAGGGATTTTATGCATGCATTTGATAAAATTAATGATGAAATATGATTGACATTGCTATGATCCTGAGGACTAATGAGCCCATGGAGGGTGAAGTTTTTGATGTGCAGGACCATGCCTAATGGACAGGTACCAGGTGGATCGATACACATGGGGGGATAATTAGTTCGGACCTCCATGGGGCTGAAGAGCCCATCAGATGGTTGCTGGGAACTCATCAGGGGTAGAGACAGGACAATGATTGGTTGGGCCTTTGCACGAGAGAAGAAGAAGGACATTTTCATCCAGGATGCCTTGGCTGAGCCCAGCCCTAGGGGGTTGACCCACTACGGGTGGAACGTGTCCCTCTGTTGACCTAGGACATCCTCTAGAGGTCCTTGACATCACCTCCAATGCATGGCAGTTTGGCACGTGTGGTAGAGTTTGGAGGCCCAAAGAGGGCCAACGTTTGTCATCTCGTGCTGTGATTTTCCCTAAAAAGGGCCAACGTCTCCCTCAAAGGGGCTAGACGTCTTGCTCATTGCTCATTTAGGGTTTTCTTTTAGCACTTTAATGTAAAACAATATGATTTTTAGTTATTAGCCTTGTCGGCTATTTTAATGACCTAATTTTAATTAAAGGTCATTGGATGATATAAATTGAGGATGTTTTCCCTCATTTTAACATAACACAATTCACTCACACTTGTGAGGTATGATTTTTGCGCCCTTCTTGGGTATATTTTCTTGCTAAGTGAGGCGCACTTGTTATTGGAAGGATGTTTTTGGCATCTTGTGGAATTTCTCTCAAGGAAGGTTTACAACTAGGGTTTGCTTATGCTTCTCTTCATGATATGTAAGTGATTTTCTTGCAAAACTTCTTAAATGAATGGTTGTAGTTGTAATTTCTTGCATTTTCTTATTAAATTGTTGATTTAAAACCCTAGGTAACAAGCACACAAGTAGGTCATTGTTACATGTCCCCTTAGAGAGATATTTTTCAGCCATTAAAGAAGAATGATTGAGCCTATCCTTTGCTACACTCATCTTGCTTCTTCCCTTGAGCTAGCGTTGAAGTTTATAGGTTGAAAAAGGGTGACGTCCTAGGCCTAGGTTATCTACACCTAGGGCCATCATCGTCTAGGGTTTGAAAGCCTTGTCCTTGCAACACTTTCTCCCTTAGACTTATTACTTATGCTAGCCGTTTTGCCAAGTTGACCTAAAGAAGGAGGAAAGAGCACAAGGCCTTGCTTAAGCAACACCGGAGTGAGCCTCTTTCCCCTAGGGTTTTGATTCTAGGGCCCTCCCTTTGTAGCACCTTATAACCCTTCCTTCTAGTCTTTAAGTCATCATCCTTTGAAAACCTTGTGCCCTTCTCTTGCTTGACTCCATATACCCCAAGGCACTGATTTCTAACCTCCAACGTTGAAGTCTTGGTGAAGAAAACCACTTTCAAAACTATAATTTTGAAACCCTAACTAACAAACTAACCTAATTAGGGATGATGTCATAGTTGGTTATCTCATCTTGATGCAACAAAAGTTGAATATAAGCAATCAAATGATGATTTGAAGCATTTATTGAGCAAATTGTTGATTGGATACATTGTTAGCTTAGTCATCTTGATAGATATTGATGAATGGATGCTCTTACATAGCTAATTAACAAAACATTGACTTCTTTTGTATCTATTGCTTTACATTGCTTATCAAATAATAGCATATAGTTACTAAAGTACTAACCTTTTGAGTTATAGTTAGCACATATATATTGTATTGCTGTTGTCTTGTCCCAGGTAGGTGTTTTCAATAGGGAATACGCTTCATTATTGGCTATTTAGCCGACTATCTGACCTAGGTGGTAACCTATGGGAAGGAAACTCTAACCTTGCTTTATACCTTAGCCTCTTCAAAACCCAGGTTGCCGGGGACGTCTCCCCTGGTCTAACCTCCCTAAATAGAAAGAACCTCCCCATTGAGGTGACATTGGGTGGGGAAGGTTCCTATTACGCCAGTTTGATCTCTATCCTCTAGCCTTTGACCTAAACTACAAATTGTGCGATAACAGTGCACTCACCCTTTTATTCACATGATCAAAATTTCCAAAATTGCCAACTATCTAAAAAGGAAATTTTGCAATTTTTTCAAAAAAATTCTAACTAACATGTGATATGATCCAACAAATGTAGTAAAGCAACTATGCATAAATGAAAATAAAACAATATGTAAATGAAATATGAACATGTAAAACTAGATAAATGCAACTAAGCTACCATGAGCAATCAAATGCAAGGAGACAAGATGAACTACCTACTTACCTGGGGCCAAGGCCCTGAAGAAGTCAAGTTTCGTTGATGTAGGGCCGAAGGATAGACCCATCAATTGGTAATGGCTTCTTCCTCCCATCCATCGAAGATAAGTAATAATTACCCTTCTCATACTTCTTGTTGACGATGTATGGTCCAATCCATAAAACTTCACTCTTCTTGTCGTACTTTGGCTTTTCCTTTATCTTATCCTACATGAGCGTAAGGCTTCCTTCATTAAAGTTAACATAGGGTATGTTTTCAATGTAAGGTTGTGAAAGTGGTTTTGTCTTGACAATGTCTTTAATAGCCTTTTCTCACTCTTCATCCTTCTTGAGTATTTTGATAGATCCTTGATCCCTTCCTTGTTATTTTGAAATCTTATCTTTGTATTGGTCTATCTTCAGAAGCAAGGTGTCAATACAATCCTCTTGTGCAAAAGGAAAATCCTGAGGATCATACTAAAAAATGTGGGGAACCACATGACACTCACAATAACTATGATAATCAAGGTGATTTGGATCCATTACATGCTTCTTTACCACTTTCTAAATATATAAAATCTCAAAGGTGCCATCTCCCATAGGAATATGTGCGAGAGTGAGGTCCATACTAAGGAAACCACCAAGGGTGGAATACCAACTCCTTGATAAGAGCATACCCCAAAGTATCTGGAACATTAATCACTACTATGTTCATAATTAGGCTAATATGAGGGAATTCCCGTAGATATACTTCAACATCTTCTATGAGACCATACACTTTGACCTTCCTTGAATCAATGCCGCAAATGTTTCCATAAGGGCGAGTTGTCTGCAAACCAAGTTGTTTCATAACCTTCAAGGACATGATATTTTCTGAAGCTCCATAATCCAACATACAATTATTCAAGCAGAGGCCATTTATACCCAAAGAAAGATAGAAAGGAGGATTATCCTCTCCTTATTTTCCATGATACATATTATTAAAGATGACTGGAGGATCTCTCACTTCATATTGTACTTTCCATGACTTCAAAACTTCTCTTCTCATGGAGGGAAGCTTACACATCTCCACCACATGTACTAAGATGTTCATTTTCCCCATCATTTCTGGTACATCTATGTTTAGGCGAAGCTCTTCATTTGACGACACTGGTTGTGGAAGAAAGTCATGAACTAGTGGTGGAGGAGGTGGCAGAACTTCCCTGTTGGTTGGGGGAGGTGCAAGAATGTCCTTCTTGGTCAGAGTTGTTTGAGGAACATCCTTCTTTGTTGCCTGAGGTGATGGAATTGGCGCTTTGTTCCTCTTGGCGTAAGTCAAGATCTCCCTTTCCCTCAAATTATCCTTCAGATATTCATCCATCTAATTTAAAATATGCAAGTGAGTTCGTCTTGCTGCCCTTTTCATGAATTCTGTAAGTTGTTCTTCAGTGATATCTATGTATTCATCATCCTGGAGAGTAGAAATATCAATGAAGTTCAGAGTGTCCATGGTACCTAGATTTTCTTATTTTTTCCATCTTGGAAAATCTTCCTCTGGATGAGGTTCTTGGCAAGGGAGACACCATGTTATTTCCTCCAGGATGACCATCCCAACTAGAACCAATGTATCAGGTGCCTTGGCTTCTTACCATGGCCTCAGTTTCCATCCTGCATTCGACTGTTTGACAAACTGAGGTTCCGAGGAGTGATGATACCTCTCCAAAGTTGTCAACCTGTTCATGATTTGATTCTCAGTCTAGGTGAACTGAGTATTCATTTGATATAACTTCTGATTTATGAGTGCAATTGGATCCTAGATTGCACTAGTTGAGCTTTTTGTCTTTGGTTCCATCTTGGTACGATGAAACTAAAAGGGCTTAATCTTTGAGCAGATGATATGTTCTTCAATCTGAGCACCATTTTCTTCGACCTTTTCCAAACTGTCAGACATCCTTTCTTTCAGAATAAAACTGAGTTTTCCTTCACAAGCATTCAAGTAAAGGAGGAGAGCAGTTGCATCTGATGGACGTATATCCTTCAGGATTTGACTGTGTAAAATGTCAAATTTAGTGTCAAAATCCTTCACTGTTTCATTTTCTTTTCTTTTGATTTGATTGAATTAAATCAATAAGATTCTGCTATCCTTATTTGTTATCCATATTTCCTTGAACAACTTAGAAAAAGCATCATAGGAGGCCAAGTGGTTGTCAGGTAAGCCTTTGTACCACTTTCTAACATCTTCTTCAAGAGACATAGCTAATAGATTCATTGCAACGTCTTCATGTTCGATACCATTGTCTTCCATGGCCACACCAATAACTTCAATATGATCTTCAGGTGTGATAACGTTGTTCCCGGTGAATTTTGGCAACCATTTGTGAGACTCTTTGGGCATTGCATGTTGATGTTTATGCCATTATTATAGTTCTTTGTATTTCATTAGATAAGATCATAATAAGAACAAGATCACTGAGAAATACACATCCACAAGAGACACAACATTTATCCAGGGAAACCCTCTAGGGGAAGAAAACCCAGCAAAAACTTCCTTATCATAAATGGCTTATACAATGTTCAAGAGATAACTCAAACCAATACATAAATTCCTCCCAAGAGATGCGCCACCCTTCTTCTCCTCTCTCCAACTTCCAATTGAAACTTGCCTCATAAGATAATGAGCAAGTGAAGTGTGTGTAAGAAGTGAGGTGCTAGCCTCTTATTTATATCAATCTGGCACGTGTGAAGAGTCACCATCTGGCAGGGCCAACCTCTCACTCTGGGTGGGTAAACCCACCTTTAATTAATTCTGGCCCTTCCATTATAACTATTGGGGCCGACTTCTTATTCAACACTTTGTAATTGTCCGATGACCAATCCGCAAAAGGGGATTTGGTCCTTATACAATTACCGACATGATTAATCCTCAATGGGGATTAATCCAATAACAATAATAATAATAATAATGACATGATTAATCCTCAATGGGGATTAATCCAATAACAATAATAATAATAATGACATGATTAATCCTCAATGGGGATTTAATCCAATAATAATAATAACATGATTAATCCACAATGGGGATTTAATCCAATAACAAAATAATAATAAGAATGCTCTTCGCAGTTACATTATTTCAACATTGCATTGGGATAACTAGGGATAGTGGCTAGATTCAAATGTTTTTAAAGGGTACCATCCCAAGTGTGAGCCAATGGAAACAAGGGAAGGTTACCATGGAACAAGGTTTTGACAATGGGAGAATTATGAGGAGGACTTCTTCGATAAACCTTGGAAGGCTTGAATATTCCTTGTGTAAGGGATTTGGGGAACGATGGGTTCTTAGGTTGTGGAGTAACCAGATGATCTTAAAAAGTTCATCAAAGGGGAAGAGGAAACTTCCCTCACATGGAGTCACCATGCAAACTAGCAAAATTCTTTTGGATAGCTTCCCAAGTGTCATTAGGGTTCAGAAAAGGATTAAAAATCCTCCCCTCAACAATGCCAAAATGTTATCGCAAAGATTTTAGCTTGGGAAAAACCTAACAAAAACCACAAAGGTGTGACAACTATGGGAGTATTTACCCACTGTCACCTTAGATAAACACTCCCCTCACTTTAGTGATGATGAAATCACCACAAGGGGGGAATCCCGGGTGACCCTAGGGGTATTAAGATGGAAAGTGATAATATATGATTGGTTCCCCTATAGGTCAAGTTCAAATGTGGATTTGAATCTTGGAAAAGAGTCTTGTGAGAAGGAAAATGGTTTCCACAGATGATGTACGTACAAAAAATGTTAGTCATGCCCAGAACAAGACAATATATAGCAACATATGCTTTAAAACCAAGGGTATTTCAACAAGTAATCTTTCTTTCCAAAATTGCAACAGTAATAGCTGCAAATTTAACCACCCAAAATCAAGTACAAGATGTTGGAAACAAAGCTAGCAATGACTAGTTAAACATCCAAAGATTAAAGCAAGATTTTGATGGTGATTGGGGCGTTGTTATGTATTTTTATCAACAAGTTATATAATAGCCTAATGGATGTAGTAATCAATTGCTACAACAACAAGTTATAGCCACCAAAATTGATAGGCAATCCACCCAAAAGATAGTCAACAACTAGTAGATTAATAATGATAGCTTGCAAGTAGATTTCAAAGATAGAATAGTGAGTAAACAATAAGATTTATATGAGTTTTTTGCAACCGTATTGGATGTAGCATAAATTTACAACATAATAATAATTACTTGGCCAATCAAGATGCCCCTAGGGAACAAGTTGCAAAATAGCTCTTTCAATGAAAAATAAAGATAGATCTTTGTGGAGGGTGTATTCCCTCATACATCTCCAAATAGTTAGACAATTAAGCTTGAAACAAGAAGAAACAACACAATATGCAGAAAATCCCTTACCAATTTCAAGAGATAACATGAAAAACCCCTTTTTACCAAGAATATTCCATCACATTTGCAAAGAGACAAGCATCAATAGATAACGCCTTAGCCTTCCTTCCAATAGACAAGTAAATAACATCCACAAAGCATCAAGAGATATATAGATCAATTTTCCCAAGTAGGGAGAAAAATTCAGCCAAGATAGTATGTAATTCTCAAGTACATGATGATAAAATGACATTGATGTGACCTCTATTTATATGAGGTCACCTAAAACCAATTTGTCCACTTTTAAAAATATCGACAACAAATTAGAGAGGCCGACATCCTCTATTTTCCCTTTTACAACTTAAAATTACAAAATACATAAAGTAATTACCCTTTTAAGGGTAATGTCATGCCCTAAAGGGTGACATTAGGCCTCCAAGAGAGACATTGAACCTCTTGATGAAGATTGTTGGGCCTCCAAAGGCCATGTGCCTCACCACCAAGTGCTCTAGTGCATTCCATGTGTCTCTCTGTCCATTAAACCATGTCACATAACCATCAACCACGAGGACCTCATAAAAAACCCTAGCCTCCATGTGATGTCTAGGGCATATAAAGTGACATTTTAGGCCTCCAAAGGCTAACGTTGAGTTGCAAGGGGCTAGAATGTGATAACCACATGGTGTCTAAGTGCCTCCAAAGGAAAATTTCATCCTCCCAAGTGTCCAATGAAAGGGCACTCATCATCCAACCTGTGGAGTTGATGCCCCTATGAAGGTCAAGGCAACCTTATGCCTCCACGAACAAGATTTCACCTATCAAGGCCCTGCAAAGATAAACCAGTACACCCTCCAAGGGTCCACAAGTCACAAGTATCATGGAAAGTAAACTATATTTAATAAAAGAACCACCCAAAGATGTGCATCAAATCCCCCCTTTTTAAAATAAACAAATGCTCAAAGACCTTATACAACTTGCCAAATTTAAGTATGAGAGGGTTGTCATGGTGCCCTATTGGGTAGATAATTCCCAAAGTCAAGGAGTGTTTCCCAAGAATACCCTCTATAAGCCACGCAGAAGAGTATGAGGTGGATGGGAATGTGACTTTTGGGCATGAGGTTTCTTGACATACAAAGGCTCATATTGCCTCATTTATGGGTGCCTTTGTAGAGGGTGTCCTACATCCTCGTTTTTAATGCAACCATTTTCCAAGCCCTTTATTTTCTATTAATTTATTAAGGTTCGAAGATTAGGTACTATATGCAATGGAAAGTAAAGAGCACCTCAATGACACTTGAGGCTAGAACACATTGACTTCCATGTGTAAGGAAAATAAACGACACCGCAATGCATTCCCTCAACAAGCGAGACATTTAGTTATGTATTTTATTTCATAGGTCCTTGAATTTTGTGGAAAATAATTTCATTGCTCTCAGGTCCTTAGGATGAGCATCTGGAGGATAATTCATTGGCTTTTATATTTTTCTAGCTACAAGCCTCTGCGCCTTTAGCCCCTTCTTCCCATGAAATGAGGTACAATCCCTTCTTGGGTCATTATGCCCGAAAACCCAAAAGATGAGGAAACGAAAGGGTAGATGTATGAAAAGTGATAAGTATGTGTGGGAATGGTACGATGACCCTTCAAGGAGACCCCCAAGTAGAAAACCTTTTCCCGAGGGTGACCCACTTAGTAGCATAACATGTCAGCCACCAAGTTGAAATGAGGAAAAAGGCATAATTTCCAAGCAAAACGTTTTCAAGATCAAGAAAGGACCCTTTGCAACATTTTCAAATACTTCAATTATTAAAATGACACTTACCACGACACCAGACATGTTACCTCATGAATCAAGAGTTGTTGTACTCTGCGGGACAAGATGGTGTGGTGGATGCTGCTTCCATTGTTCAAATGGTGATGTGTGGTTGAAGAGGGGCTCTTCCTACTCATTTGGCTCTCGACACTCCATGTCTGCAACCTTTGGGCCTCGAGACATCATCTCCTTACTTATCCCTAGGAATGGGGGGATAACAAGGTCAACTACAAAGTCCCCAACAAAGAATACAAGTGATTGAAAGAATACAAATACAACAAGGTGGGAGGAAGTCAGTTTATACAACCAGTCGATTGAAGACGACTTGGATGCACTCATCCAAGGTGTTTATTATCTCAACTTCGAAAAAATGGAGCAAGTTTATTAGGAAACTGGAGCAAGTTCACTAGCAGTTCCTCACAAAGGAAGATGACAAGAAAGGGAAGGTCACCAAGGACCAGGGCTAAAAAAAGGAAGAAAGTACTAGAATCAAGTCTTGGGCCCCAGTACATAGAAGTTTTCAATAGAGAAAAACATATAATCATCGATGAATTAAAGAATAAAATCAATATTGAGAAGCAGTTGCATATTGACATAGAGAAAATTCAACAACATCAAGAAGTAGAAGAAACAACAAGGGAGAGAAAAAAGAAAAGAACTGAAGAAACCATATTTAAAATCAAACTCCCTCGCTCTTCTTGACCTGCATCAACATAATCAACATTCGACTTGAATAAGGACCCCTCACCTTCGAAGGGGACTCAAAAATTCCAGGAAGTACTAGTTCAAAAACAAGCAACTACAACAACTGAGCAATAGGAACAACAATGGTTGGCCAAGTAGCAAGAAAAACGACAATCAACAAAGCAATAATGACAATAATGGTCGACAGAGCAATGATCATCGTAGTAGTCGACTCACCAACAATAGGAAAGCAAGTCTGTCATAAGTTTGAGTAAATGGGAGAACCTAATAGAGTAGCCGATAGAAATGACTTCTCAGCAACCAACGCCAACACCTTCAACCATGGGACCACCGCTTAGAACATAGAAAAAGAAAGAGAAAGCAAAAGTAGGGCACAAGAAAGAAAAAACACCAAAGGGATTTACCACCTTTCGACTAAAACATAGCCAAGAAGTAAAATATGTAGTGGATTTTCATGCAAAGGATGCCTCTGACACGAAGATCCAAGATTTATATAGAGAAACCAATAAGGAAGGCTTTAGAAGATGGAGCGATTCCTCATAGAAACCAAGGCATCACTAACTCAAGGAAAAACATACATGGCATGCATGTAAGAGAAACTAACAAGATACATTGGGGATTAGTCTACTCGATCCCCTGATAGACTCCTTTGACTGCATCCAAATATTATTTGGTGATCTAGTCGATCGCCACTGGCAACAACTTGAAGAAAACCAAAGATTGAAAACCAATGAGATCGGGTCAATTCTAAATAAAGAGCATCATAAGTTTTGGGAAGCGAAGGATTACCTAGAAAAAATAGGTGCTCATGCTCTAAGCATGAACACTCTCCTCACAAATTCGCCGACCTTATATTTTTCCAATGTATGTAGTCAACTCAAAGTCACCCAAACACTTATTTTAGAATCTAACAATAGGTGAGGCTAAAAAATAGATGCATGAAGTTGGGACACTTTAACAACATAGCTTCAGGATGAGTGCAAAATTAAATCCAACTTATAGGTGCAGGAGCAGGAGTGGTTCCAAGAGGGAAGAAATGCACTATTGGAGGCTACCAACACTTCAAAACATATATAGGATGTGCATTGACAAGTTCAATAGATGTAGAAGAAGTATAATTTTGATCTAGTCTTAGTACAAGTTGCCTCCATATTTGAGAAGCTGGAATTCCTTGTCGAAATGAAAAAGATGACCATTATAGCAAAATGAGCATTGGAAGATTGGCTAGATTTTGAAGTTCAATGAAATCAAATATCCCCTACACTTCTGCAGGAGTCCCCAAAGATCCCCCCTTGTAGTAAGCACCACCAACATCACCTTCATGACCAAGATTTAAAATTTTCAACCTTAGTACATTGACCAATTAGCCAACCACGCCAGCAAAATCGCCCATACAACTAATGTCCAAATGGAAAATCCTTAGTTATACTTCTTGTAATTTTGTATAACCTCCAAACTCCCTCTTCTTTGGGATGGAGAAGGATTTGAGGTTGGGGGATATGTTGGAGGGGTCTAGTCAACTAGTTGACTAGGAAAAAGAGTTGATTAAGTATAAAGAGTCAGTCGACTAGATAATCGCGTTGGGTCGACCAAACAAGGTAGTTATGATAGTTCCAACTACCTTCTTCTTATTGTAATGTATAAATAGGCATGGATCTATGATGTAAATATGTTTATGCTATTTATCATATAATACAAAGACTACTTGTTGTTGGTTCCACCAATACTTTTCTTCTCTTATTCCTTCTATGTATGCATGCTTATATATTACCGTGATTATATTAGAGATGTGTGATTACACTACTAGTAACTACTTGTTGTGTAATCCCTTAGATTGCAACTATTAACCTCCTACCTGACTTATTTAGAGTTCGTTAGCCCATAATTCCCTCTATACATGTTATACGGAATGAAAGTTCTCTTCTTGGACTCTTAGGATAATGTTGCATTAAAACCCTATAAAGTGGTCTGGTAGACAATTTCTCCAATAATTTGTCTGTTGGGAACATATTTAGGCAATAAGTTAGGAGGAGTAGTGAATCCAAAAATCCTTAGATATGTATAGTCCTCTTCGATGTACCAATTGCCTATGCTTCTGAATGGTCTCATTGCCTATTTTCTTAATCTAGGGCACTCTTTGCAAACAAATATTTTATAAAGAGGAGCTATGAAGCAATCACAAAGCTAAGCATAGTTTCTCTTGTACTTATTCTCCCACATGGCCTAGTAATAAACAAGAACTGGATCTTCTGCCATGTTTTAATTCCAATTCAACCTTAGGAAAGGATTATTGGCATAGATGATATCAAGTAGATACGATTCCATGTAGAAGGTAGGAAATGTTTCAAACTTATCCTTTTTATCCCTCTCAATGGATCTATTCAAAGAATGGGGTAAAATTGTTTACGAATAAAAAACTAATCCTTTGGTAATGACTGCGTGAAATACATGCACCCCAACATATTTAAAGTGGATACAATTTGGATTTCTATATAGTCTATACATTATGTCCATAACATATATATAAGGACCCATTAAATTGATCATGGTATAGACACCATCAACTTTCCCCAAAAAACTTTTATCTTCAACCCACCAATTGGCCAAAAATTTCTTGATAACATTGTCCTAATGAAATTTCTCAACAAAGCCAATAATCATATATTTCTTAGGTTGGTGGAGCAGATTTCTATTATCAATGTTAGTATGATTTATCACCCATTCAATAACTTATGAACATGGCATCACTAGAGTCCTTGTAGTGTTGGTGCACAAATGAGATCTTCTAATGTTGATAAATATTAAATCATATGCATTTCTCATAGCGGTGTCACTTGGTGGGACTATATTAGAGTATTCTTCTTTTCTAAATCTTATGTAAACTTCACCCCATCTAGGAAAAGGGATTTGAGCATTGATCAAAGCTTCAATATCTTTAAATATGGGGTGTGCTAACTCAATTTCTGGTTTGAATATCCAAATAACTAGTGTGAATTTCTCAAGGGTATCCTCCACATTACTATCAATCTATTCAACATGTTCTATGATCGTTTTTTTCCCTTCCGAAGATTGTTTAGGAGTTATGGAAGAATATTTCCTAGGAGCTATGTTGTCTAGATTAGCAATAAAATTGAAATTACTAACTTTATACAATTTTATGTTGATACAAAGTCTATGATTTCTTTAACAAATAATACAGTCTGTGTAATGGTACATAAAATAAAATCTCCATTCAAATTAAGCTAGCAATGCTAAATGTCAATGAAATGAAAAAATGAAGGTTTTTCATATACTCTCTCGGTTTGTTTAAGTCGAGGACTAAAATGATCAAATCTATAAGTTCCACTGGTGGCGAATGCACTGATAAGTAGAATGCACCAATAAAATAATTCACGGGATGCTATAACAATAAAGAGTGTTACTCGCTCTGTTTGTTGAAAGAAACCAAGATTTCCAATGAGAAATAGTGTGTATCAATCTTAATTATATAGAGTGGGAATTCAAAATTCTATCATAATGAGTTCATAAACTTGAAGATTTGGTAATATTTGGAATTGTAATGGCTATTTCAATTGGACATGACATCCCAAGTACTCATCACTTAAACATTCAACGCAACCTGATGAAGCTTAAATCAAACTTTCCATTCCTTTAAAAATTCTAAAATGAAGTGACAATGTATGGTGATAAAAAACAACAAAAAGCTTTAATCAAAGAAGATACTAAAAAAATCGTTTTGGAAAAGCTAAACGTGACTCTAATGAGTTATATTTCAAACATGTATCGATGAGTTTAAAGTCATTTCCCAAAATTTATGTTTTAATTAGTGTTAATAAAAAATCAATTATTTCCTCTCATCATCAAAGGATGTTTAAACTTTACTTCATCAGGAAAGAGTATAAAAAATCATGTGATGTTATCGGAAATGTTTTATTACTTTTCATCGGAGTTTTGTTTTAACTCTTGTTGCACTGTAAATTTTGTTTTCATTTTGAGCAAAGTTACCACCATAGCATGATTGGAGAAGTCTTTGGACTTTTATCATGACAATTTTAGACTTTCATCAAAGTGAAAAGTGAACTTTCGAGCATAACTCTATCATCTAGAGTTCGTTCGAGGTGCATTTTTTTTTAACTAAATTTTTGTGCTCTACATATTGTTGTGGTCCATTTTTACAAAATTTATAGTTTTTAGGTTTTTGTAATGCATTTTTCTATAAAACTTCCTTGTAATCCTCATTTTGTGAACCTCAAAATGGCATTAATTTTGCATTTGGGCATCGCTTTGGGTGCCATTTTTCTAAAGTGCTTATTTTTTCAAGCCCTTCTATATAAGTAGTTAATTTTTTGAAGTAATATTTCCTCCATATTGTAATATGGCCAATCCAAGTGAGATCTTACTGACCAATTCTAACCACTTTTCATGGAAATCGCATATGGAGGATTTACTTAGAAAGGAATTTTCTAGATTAACTTGGGAATAGAAGCTACCCCAAATGATGCATCAAGGAAATCCAAATGATACAATGCAAACTATTCAACACATTGATTGATAGAGATGTCAATATTTGGTGAGTTATAGTTTAGTATGCAAGGGATTGAAACCCCAAATGAAGCTTGGAAAAAGCTGGAATCTATGCTTGGTAAACACAATGAGATTCAATCCCACCAACTTGATAATCAATTGATTAGTTTAAATCCTAGTGATTTCTCTCACATTGAGGATTTTCTATCTAAGTTTAATACACTTTGATTTTTACTTCAAGAATGTAAGATAGAAAAGAAAGATGATAAACTTGTATATGCTATTCTTGCTAAGCTTGAAAGTGCCTATTCTATATTTGTAGCTACTAGAGAAGCCCTCATTAGTCAAGGGTCTACTTACAAAATGCAATCCTTTGAATTTTTTTGTGATTCTTTTATTAAATAACAAGACAAACTCTTGCATCTTGGATTGGTCACTAGTGTAGGTACACTAACAAAGCTTTAGTGGCACAACATAAGCAAGGCCCCAAGCATCTAAAGAAGCAACAATCTTGCAAAAATAAACAAAAGAAAGGGTTCAAAAACCCCTTAGCCTTCTTTTTCTCCTAATTTCGATATAGGAGCTAAGACAAAAAGAAATAAGTCTAACAAGCATTGAAATTTTTGTAGGTGATGTTGTAACCCTTGAGATGTTTCTGGCTATAAAACTATGCCAAGGCATCCATTTTTACTCTTGATTTAAAATAGTTTTAATTTTTTATTTAGAATCAAAGGGTTGAACTGTTTACCTTTGGTTTTAACCAGTAATATTTAATAGACTAAATTTCAGAGCTTAAAGGGGCTTGATTTCATTATTTTAAACTATCCTTAAATTTAAATGAATGGAAAGAAGAAATTTCAAGAGAAGAATTGAAAATATTACAATGTATTCATCTTGAATAAATATTGTTCTACTTTCAATAACATAAATTATAACAAACTATATTTGATTTTAAAGCAATACTAGGTGAACAAAGGTGACAATCTCATTACTATTCACAAGGATAAATATGAAAAACACAGGTCAAAATTACACTTACAGTATAATTGAAGAAATATGTGAATTTATGACTCCTTTTCAGTTGTAGCGATGGTGGACGTACCAAGTTACATTCATAATACCATATACATGTTTGAAATAAATATTATAGAAACACAAATTAGAAGAGAAATTGAGAAAAACATGTCCTAAAATATGAAATCAAGAATCCAATTGAGATATGAAAATGAAGCCCTTTATTAAAATCTTGTCTCGCCTTAAGCCAAAAGTTCTACTTATACATTGAATTTGTCCCTCTTATATCCCTTGAGCTTGCTAGTTTTTACAAATTGAATCTTATCAGATCCATACTTATTTCCGAGAGGAGATATCGAATACAACAACTCCAAAGCCAACCATGCTATAATCAAAGTTTCGATCTAAATCTGGGAAATTAGCTGAGAATAGAGTCAAAATTTCTGCTCCATTCAACAACACTTTGTAACCAAATAGCATCAAGAGTGCATTTATTTACCATATCTTACTTCTAGAACTCGAATTCATCTATGTAGGAGAAGAAGGCTCAACATCAGATGGATTCATCTAGGAGGAGATGACAACCATTGATTTGCAGGGTTAATTATTTATCCCACATTCATCATGTAATTCACTTTTAAAGATTTTATATTGAAAATGAGTTTCCACTTAGTTTGTAAGTGTTGGGAGAGGCTATAGAACCCCGTGCGGTTGGAGCATGGTTACTTTTGATCGTGGGACGCACCTCTACTGGATATTGGAGTATCAAATATCGACAAATGTGTGAAAGTTTGGCTCAGGATAATCTGGTATCTAATATCCCGATATCAGGTGTATCGGGTATTGGGTATTGGGTATCTATTTAAACAATAACATAACAATTGAAAAATTGCATATATTCGATATGAGATATAAAGTGATGCATTGTTGACGTGTGAACAAATTGCAGATATGAGATATGAGATATAAAGTGACACATTGCTGACGTGTGATATGAAGCACATATGACATGGCTATATCGGTTATTGGGTATCTAGAAGCTTGGTAACATAACGGTTATACAAGGCTCCAATATATGATATAAGAGCGTGGTCCCATTGGCACGCGACACCTTTGGA
>ML830105.1:17794-35689 GCA_009831015.1 Picea engelmannii | reverse complement strand
TTGGGTTGGATTTGATTAGAGGCTAAACATTGGAAAAGTTGGGAAGAAGTAGAAAGGACCAAGTTAACATGTAGTGAAGGAAAGGGGTGAGGATTGTTCTAATTTGGAATAGAAAGCATCCAAATAGGAAATCCTATGGTCAATTTCTACAAGTTCATGGTAATTGTGATAAGGGTGTTAACACTACCAGGTGGTGGAAGGTTGACATTCCCTAAAACATTAGCCATGCTACATAATGAAACATTGATACAAGGTGCCTATTGAAGGGGAAAACTCACCAAATGTTGGTGATCAAGATCAAGAGATAAGGGAAATTTCTAGGAGAATATAAACCAGTATGTCAAACAAGTTAATTTAAAGAATATGGTTGATGAATTAGTTAATCAATAAATCCCATGATTCTTTAATGTTTCAAGGTTGATTTTATATTACAAAAATCAACTTAACCCAAGTCATAGTTTAAAATTATCTTGGTGTCTAGAATGAAAGAAGAAAATTCTAAGTTATTTGTATTAAGAAGGTTAATTTTAGGGTTTATCACTTATCCCAAGAAGTGTCAACCAACACATGGTCTTGTGTTTTCTATGTTTTCTTGCAAAATTGATGATAGGACGAATTCATAAACCAATGGCTATTAAGATAATGTTATTTAATAAGGTATGAAATATGTTCTCTTGATGTGTGATATTGTAGAAAAGAAATGCACTTGGAAAGTAAATACGGGAAAGGAAAAGTTCTTTAAAATTTGTAAAAATATTATTTCACTTTTTTTCTTAATCTCTAGTCTACAAAAACTAATAAATATGGAGACAACCATATCTGCTTCAAAAAATATAAAAGTTGTTTATTTTTAATTAATTAATTAATTTTTTCCACTTAAAAATTGGAAACAACACTAAACAAAGGGGATAAAGGCACTACAAAGCTAAAATGCGTCTTACAAAAATCATTGATAAGAAAGAGAGAAAATAAGCGAGAAAAATTCCATTGATATGAACAACAAGAATAACAACAATGTTGAATTGTAGTGCTAAATAGGAAAAAACAACAATGCTACTAGGAGTAAATTAGGAAAAATGAAAATTACTTTCAAGGAACATTGGCACAACTTTGGGGTTGTGTGGATCTTAGAAAAACATAGGCTAGTAATAAAAAACCAAAATGAAAATTCACAAGAAATTCTTAAAGCCAATATAAGAAAGAGATAAAAAACAAACAAGCTCCTCCTACTAGAGTTGTTGTTGTGTTGTTGGAATTTTTCATATTGTGTGTACAACTAAGTCCCCACTATTAGGTTGGTATGCCAGTGATAGACACCACAAAAATAAAGTTTTACACTACTAAGAAAAGTAGGAAAGAATGCTATCAATGATTTTGAGAGAGAAAGGGAAATAGGAAAGCCAATAGATTTGTGCCCGTTGATGGATCATACAAACTTGTAAGAGAAGTAAGATCATCAATAGCTAGATCTAAAAAAATTTCACACAATACAAGCAAACACACCTTTCTTACTCTACACATAAAAAACAGTAGCACTAGATCTAACTCACAAAGACAAGTAGAAACACTATATCTTTCATTTATTTAATGAAACATGAAAAATAGCATTAAACCAAATACAAACAGATATGGGGGCTAAGAAAGGAGATTCGGTTACAAATGGAAATAACAACAATGGTGGATCCATACCTTGTTATGGTGATATGGCTCAAATTCTGATCTCCTTGGTGTTTGTTCCAGTTAAGGATTTTTCTCTTTAGTCCCGTGGTCTTCAATGGCTTCCTCTTAATTTTCCACAAACAAATTAGGCAAGTAGAGATAAAGGTACAAACTGGGCATTCCTTTGTATTTGAAGAGGAGAAACACATTGTGATAAGTCTACCACAATCATAGGTACATAGTCCATTCTATCCAAGATATAGATCCCAACTATCCAATATCATTAACACTGGATGTGTAGGTTTTAAACCTTAATAGTTAACAATGCACACATAGATTCTTTTTCAAACAAAAAGGAAAAAAATAACATTAATTCACACATGATACTCATAATTTTTCCCTGGAAATGCTTAACCAAGAAAACCATCAAATGTTTAGAGACACACTTCTAACTCTCATTGTCTTAGCTTCACCATTTACAATACAATATATATGATTTTGCGGCATCCAAAACCCTATTTCATTAACTTGGATTCGATTCCTTAATGTTGGACAACTGAGAGGGGGGGTGAATCAGTTGTTACTGTTCTTAAACAATTATGCCCATTTTAAACTCATTACAAAAAACTCAATGATGATCACAATAATTCAGTGAAGTAAGCAATCGAGTATTCACCATCAATCACACACATGAAACACACAGAGATAGATATTCCCGAGGAAACCCATAAAGGGAGAAAACCTCTTCTTCTTGATATGATAAGTAGTCTTTATTTTTTGTACATTATCATTCTTATGAGCACCAACTCCTTTTGAGGCTTCCACCTCTGTTTTACAAGCAACAACTTGTCGAGAGCACCAACTCTCTGGTTTCTCTAGAACCCTCTAGAAGGAAGCACCAACTCCCTTTGTGTTCTAGCACCAACTGGAAGGAAGCACCAACTTCCAGTCACATAGGCACCAATCTGTATAAGCTGCAACTTGTTGAGAGCACCAACTCTCTTGATTCTCTAGCACCCACTAGAAGGAAGCACCAACTCCCTGAGTGTTCCAACACCAACTGGATGGAAGCACCAACTTCCAATCACACAGGCACCAACCTATATAACAGAGACCAATAGTTCTCCCTTGCACCACCCTACCACCCTGGTTTTTCTAGCTACGACCAAATGGAAGCTACAACTACCTATGTTCAAGCATCCACTTGAAACTCTAAGGACAATCGTCCTCCCTAGCACCTCCCTACCACCCTGATTATAAATCTTTGCTTGAATAATTTAATATAGTGATACAATATTTATCAAATGGCTTACTAGTCTCATCATTGTT
The DNA here is from genome assembly GCA_009831015.1 of Picea engelmannii. NCBI lineage: Eukaryota > Viridiplantae > Streptophyta > Pinopsida > Pinales > Pinaceae > Picea > Picea engelmannii. The sequence goes on along the minus strand of ML830105.1, from coordinate 32,701 downwards.
TTTCTATACTTCTCTGCTCTACCTCTGATCTGATCTGTTACAGCTCAATACCTTCTTCAGCTTCTATCCTCTGCGACTCATGCATATTTTTGCTTCTATGTTGTGCTCTTTCTCCTTCTGCGCACCAATGCCTCTTTGTTCATATTTTATGCTACATTTCATGCTCTTTGCCATTCCTTCATTCTATGCGTTGCGCCTCTTATATGCTCTTCTCGTCCTCTGCACAGCCTCCTTCTACCCATATGCAAATGTTAAAGTTTCTGCTATTATTAGTTTACTTTCAATTTACTAGATAACAATAACATAGATAGGATCACTGAGAGAAACACAATCACAAGAGTACACAAACATTTATCCTGGGAAACCCTCTAGGGGAAGAAAACCCAGCAAAACTTCCTTAATATAGATAGCCAATACAATGCCAAGACAATGAGCCAAACAACACAGAATTTCATCTCCTAGATATGCGCCTCTCTCTCTCTTCATTCTTCTGACAACTGGTAACTGCAGCTTCCTTCAATACTTTCACACTAGATGAGTGAGATGAGTGTGTGTCCAAATGAGGTGTTGGCCTCTCTTATTTATACAATTCTGGCACGTGTGGAAGTGTCTCTTCACTGGCAGGGCCGACTTCTTCTTTTGGGTGGTTATAACCACCTTTAATATATTCTAGGGTCTCTTTAATATATTCTGGGGATGACTTCTTATTTAGACTATTATAATTAGGGTTTGACCAATCCGCAAAAGGGGATTTGGTCAATTACAATGCCCGACATGATCAATCCACAAAAGGGGATTGATCTAATAGATAATAAATATATTTGATCTTTATCCACAAAAGGGGATAAGAATATTCTTTACAATTACACAATATTTTAACACTCCCTCGTAACAAGAAGGATATTCTTTATCTTTTGACAGGTCACTGGATGTCAACATCAACTAGGTAGCAGCATCCACTGGATAACATCATCAACTGGGCAACATCATCAACCGGTAACATCATCAACTGGATAACATCATCAACTGGGCAACATCATCAATTGGATAACAGGAGGCATCAATATAATCCACTTGGTCATCTGGCATCATGATCACTGACTGACATATCTATAAATCATCGGAAGTTTTGTGCTCTTTATCTTCTCATAGAAGATACTCTTTCTTTATTTCGTCTTCACGCAAAAGATACTTCTTTCTTATCTTCACACAGAAGATATCTTATCTTCACATAGAAGATATCTTATCTTCACACAAAAGATGTCTTATCTTCACACAGAAGATATTCTATGAGTTTTTCCTTTCTTTTTATGTTCTCCCTTCTCTTGTAGTCATCTATCCCACCCATCCACTGGGGAGGACTACTACCATAGCTTCACTCCTAGTCATCCCACATGAACTAGAGAAGCTAAGATGCTAGCCTGGGCAAGACTAGACTCCCTTTCCATGATCCACGCAGGATCAGAACACAAGCCTCAATAGCCAACTAACCATTCCACATGGTCAAGGTTTGTGTTACAGGCTACTCAATCCTTGGCTAGAGGAGAGTATCTGCCCACTTCCCCTTGGAGAAACATCCACATTCCTCTCTATGAGGGTGGTCACACCCCTCTCTACGAGGGTATTCTAGCATGTTCCTATAGTATCCAAAACTCAACATTTGGATAGAGGCCAACCTTGGAAAATTTCTCATTCCCCTTCTCTACGAAGGTCTCTTCTCTTTTCCTTCTCTACGAAGGTCTACCTGTGGGATTGCTCATTCCTTCTTTATGAAGGTCTCTTCCTTCTCTATGAAGGTCTAGCTATGGGGTCTAAAAAAAATCTCTTGTGGTCCAAAATATTTCAATGGTATAATACCATGCTACCCATCTTTTGGGCACCATCCATCTACTGGATAACTTTCATCTTGATCAAAATATCTGGGCACTATCCATCTACTTTCCTAACTGCATCAAATCACGATCCTCCATTTCGAATTCGGAGACATAAATCCCTCTAGCACCAAACTGATAGTTTCTAATCATCATCCTTGAAGTTCTCTTTTGTAATATCCTGGGTGCCTTCTTGAGTTCGAATATTTCTTTCTTCATATTGGATCAACCCGCTCCCTCTGCATCTATAAGAACAGTACTGGAGAAACCTGTAGTTACCTACATCTCATCAACTCTATCTGAGTATCCATCTTTTTCTTTATCTTGAACATTTTTGTTCTGCATCTTTAGGAGCCTCCTGCTCCTATATAGATATTGGATATTGTCTGGTCTTTACGGACTGTCATCATATCATACGTCCTTCTCATGTTGTCTAACTTATGCAAGTCACAACATAAGTTCTTTCTTCCAAGACTTACTTACAATATGATTTTTGTTTCACTCTCATGAGTGATCATACATGAAATAAATATTTTATCTCTTTCTTCATCCTCTTCTTTGATACTTCCTTCATAAGTCTGCATAGACACTGAAGTAAAACGACGTTAATTAACATTCTCACAAAAATCTAACCTGTAATGATAAAGTATTAAAGTAAACAAGATACTAAAAATAAACATGAATACTTATCTTTTGTTTTTGTGTGGGGAGGCTCTACGAACTCCACCATTTGGTATCTTTCTTCAGATCAACTATCTTCAACTTAAAGTACATAATCCTTAATTTCTGCTAAATATTTCTTTGAGGGAGGAGATTCCTCTTCTTCTGCCATATGTGCTTGATGCTTTCTTTTCCCTTTTCCTTGAGGACAATCATAGGAAAAGTGTCCCAACTTTTGACAGTTGTAGCATCTGATCTTTGAAATATCTTTCTTCTTATCTGGAACTCTTACAGAATTAGCTTTTTTATTGTTCTTCCTGAAGGAAATTATTTTGTTCTTTTGAGCTGTAAGAGCTTCCTCTTCATCGACAATTAATCTCTTTTGTTGGTCTGCAAGTCTAGATTCTTCGTGTGTGCAATCTGCCCATAACTTATCAAACTTGGGTAACTTGCTTCTTGCACACACTCCTTGTACAAAAGGAATCCAAAATGTTGGAAATGCATTTAGGGTTGTGGTTACAAGCTCCTTGTCACTAATGACATATCCAATATCTGCAAGCTGATCTCTGATCTGAGAAACTTTCATAAGGTAGAATGTGACAGGTTCTGAGTTTTCCATCTTCATATTACGAAACTGATTTCTTAAGGTAAGATTATGGTTGATGTCTTTGCTTTCATATAACCTGCTGAGTTCTTCATACATTTTCCTTGCTATCTGTAGTTCATATATATGAGGGATCAAGTGATCCTTCACTGAATCTGACAGGATTCTCTTTGCTTTCTTTTCATTCTTCTTATGCTTGGTCTTTTTCTCTTCTTCATCTAGTTCTGGTACCCCCACTGTAACATGTTCTAAGAGACCATTCTCGTCTAGAATCATCTGCAGCCTATGCTTCCAAGATCTGAAGTTTCTAGATCCTTCTAGCCTATCTTCTACCCTCATACTGGTAGCCATTCATTCTTGTAGAAGAAACCGTAGCCCTCCGGGCTATAAAAATAATAAAAAAATAAAATTACTTGGATTTGAAAAATGAACTCACCAAAAGATGCGATGGACTAAGGCGAGTATGTTGGTACAGTCAGATTTTTGAAAATCCAAATTTTACCCCTTGAAACTTGATCTGTGGATTTCTGAACTGGTGCTTCTGGTTTTCTGATACTTCTGGTACTCTGGTACTTCTGGTACTTCTGGTACTCTGGTTTTCTGGTACTTTTAGTACTTTGTGAAAACTAGGGTTCCACTTTTTGAGAGATCTATCCACTGAAAATGTGCCCTGAAGATGCCAAAATGTTCCTTAAGGTAGGGCACACCTTTCTAGATGGATTTGGAGTTGAAAACCTTCTTCAATAAAAATCCCTAATTTCCATGTACGACAACAGTGACATTTTTCTTTTTCCTGTGAAAGATTCTCTCTTCAGCTTAGATTTGATACCATGTTAAAGTTTATGCTATTATTAGGTTACTTTCAATTTACTAGATAACACTAGCATAGATAGGATCAATGAGAGAAACACAATCACAAGAGTACACAAGCATTTATCCCGGGAAACCCTCTAGGGGAAGAAAACCCAACAAAACTTCCTTAATATAGATAGCCAATACAATGCCAAGACAATGAGCCAAACAACACATAATTTCCTCTCCCAGAGATGCACCTCTCTCTCTCTTCCTTCTTTCGGCAACTCGTAACTACAACTTCCTTCAATACTTGCGCACTAGATGAGTGAGCTGAGTGTGTGTCCAAATGAGGCATTGACCTCTCCTATTTATACAATTCTGGCACATGTGGAAGTGTCTCTTCACTGGCAGGGCCGAATTCTTCTTCTGGGTGGTTATAACCACCTTTAATATATTCTGGGGTCGACTTCTTATTTAGCCTATTATAATTAGGGTTTGACCAATCCGCAAAATGGGATTTGGTCAATCGCAATGCCCGACATGATCAATCCACAAAAGGGGATTGATCTAATCAATAATAAATATATTTTATCTTTATCCACAAAAGGGGATAAGAATATTCTTTGCAGTTACACAATATTTTAACAGCAAAACTATCAGGAAAGGGGCCACTCTCTTCTCTGTTTTGCATGCTTTTATCATGCCAAGTCCTCTGCGAGATAATCTGCCCAACTCTTCGTCTTCTTTGGCAATTATACCAAATTTTTTTTTCATCAGTGGATTATCCTGAGATTCTTTTCCTTCTTTGGCAGTGCGACCCTTCGTCTTCTCTGTCACAGTTGAGCTTATCCTCTCTGTTACAGTTATAGTATTTGACACTCTTCCATCTGTCAATTGTCTCTATGATGAGTCTTCATTCCACTGGAAGTTATCGCGAGACTCTTCAGATCCTTTAGCGATCACCCTGAAGCTCTTTGAATTCTCTGGCAGATACAATCACTTTGTTCTGGCAGTTACAAAGAGAACCTTCGCGCACTCATCCCTTTGGCACCTTTTCCCTTCCTGAGAAAACTTCACAGTGGGCGCTATATTTTCTTGCTAAGCCCCTTCCTTTCACATGACCATCGACGGTGACCATACGCCTAACCAACATTCGTTTCACTATTTTGCATTCCGGGTGATTGACTACGAGTCACCTCAATTTTACCAACTCGCGAAACTACGAGGTGGAGCCTAGCAATGCTATCTCCTGTAATGTTTAAGACATTATTATAATTCTTTGCATTTCAATAGATAACAATAACATAAGACAAGATCACTGAGAAATACACAATCACAAGAGACACAACATTTATCCTGGGAAACCTTCTAGGAGAAGAAAACCCAACAAAACTTCCTTATTATAGATTGCTAATACAATGCCAAGAGATAACTCAAGCTAAAACATAAATTCCTCTCCAAAAGATGTGCCACTCTCTCTCTTTCTTCTCCAACTACAATTCTGAAGCTTGTCTCTCAATGAGAAAGTGAGGTGTGTGTCTAAGTGAGGCGCTGGCCTCTTTACTTATACAAGTCTGGCACATGTGAAGTGTCTTTTCACTGGTAGGGATGACTTCTCTAACTGGGTGGTTATAACCACCTTTATTATATTTTTGGGCCTCTTTAATATCTGTTGGGACCGACTTCTTATTCTGCCTATTATAATTATCATTTGACCAATCCGCAAAAGGGGATTTGGTCCTATTACACTAACCGACATGATCAATCCACAATGGGGATTGATCCAATGAATAATATATCAAATAATAATAAGAATACACTTTGCAGTTACATTATTTCAACACTCCCCATTAACAAGAAGGGTATTCTTCAACAACATCAGGCGAGAGAGAGGTCTGTATCATCGGTGACATCAGGAGGGCAGCATCATTAATATCATCTTGGAGCACTGACTAGCATATCTATAAGTCATCAGAATTTTTCTTCATCGGCAGACATCGTCATTCTCAAAGGAATGCAATTATCATCTGCATCAATATGGATTAGTATAAAAACTAATACATCATCATCATCACAACATGAGGCTGGCTCATCATCATAATACTAGACTGGCTTTATGCCATAGCTATCAAGCTGGAAGCACAGTTCTAGTCTCGTCTCATAGTCTTGCTTTACGTCACAACAATAAAGCTGGAAGTAAGATACTCGTCCTGCTTTACATCAAAACCATCAGGTCAGAAGCAGGATGCTAGGCTGGCTTTACGTCAAAACTATCCACCCGAAATCACAGTGCTAGCCTCATATCATCATCTTGCTTTACGTCATAACCATAAGGTCGGAAGCAAGGTATATGTCCTTCTTTACGTCACAACCATCAGGTCGGAAGCAAGATACTAGACTGGCTTTACGTCACAGCTATCCATCCAGAAGCACAGTGCTAGTCTGATCACAACATCTTGCTTTACGTCACAACCATAAGGTCAGAAGCAAGGTACACATCTTGCTTTACGTCACAACCATCAGGTCGGAAGCAGGGTACTAGACTTGCTTTACGTCGCAGTTGTATAGCCGGAAGCATAGTACTAGTCACATCACATCATCTTGCTTTACATCACAACAACAACGTCGGAAGCAAGGTACACGTCCTTCTTTACCTCACAACCACAAGGTCAGAAGTAGGGAATATCTCATCACAACAACTACTCCCCCTTTCGAGGAAGGTCCTTTCGGACTATGCCAAGCTTATCTCGAAAGTACTCAAACTTTACATGAGATAGGTGCTTGGTCAACACATCAACAACATGTTCATCCGTGCTAATGTACTGGAGCTTTATGGCTCCTCTCTGCACCATGTCACGGATGTAATGATATCGGATCTCTATGTGCTTAGACTTATCATGGAATGCAGGATTCTTTGTCATCTTTATGCAGCTCTGGTTGTCACATAGGATCGAGGTTGCTTCCATCTCTAGGTCAAATAGATCGGTCAACAACTTTCGAAGCCATATAGCTTTGCAACTAGCAGAACATGCAACAATGTATTCTGCTTCTGATGTGCTGAGAGAAATGCTGGATTTCTTTCTACTCTGCCACGATATCATGGTTGATCCCAAAATGAAACATCATCTGGAAGTGCTTTTCCTGCCAGCAATGCTTCCTGCCCAATCTGAATCAGTGTATCCACTCAATGTGAAATCATGATCTCTGTCATAACTGAGACCACAATCTAATGTACCCTTAAGGTACCTCATCACATGTTTTGCAGCCACTAGGTGAACATGTCTGGGTTCTACCAGAAACTGACTCAAGGTGTTCACGGAAAAACAAATGTATGGTCTGGTGTTCATCAGGTACATCAGCGATCCAATAATCTGTCTATACAGTGTGGCATCATCAATTCTGACGAAGTATAGACCAACAGCTTCAGCTTCACTTCCATGGGTGTATTCATGGGCTTGCATTCCAACATGTCAAATCTCTTCAGGATTTTGACTGCATACTTCTCTTGGTTAAGGAAGATCCTCTCTTGACTCTGCCATACCTCAAGACCTAAGAAATAGTGCATTAGGTTGAGGTCTTTCATTTCAAATTCTGAAGTGAGTCTCTTATTACATTCGGTGATGAGATTTTCTTCTCCAGTTAAGAATAAGTCATCCACATATAGCAATAATATCACTGGCTCATCATTCATAACCTTGAAGTAGAGGTTAGAATCTGCTTTACTCTTGGTAAAGCCCAAGCTCGTTAGGAAACTATCTATACGGCCATACCAAGCTCTGGGAGCTGGCTTCAATCCGTATAAGGCTTTCTTCAGTTTGCAGACATGAGACTTCCTGTCTTCAACTTCAAATCTTTGAGGTTTCTCTATATAAACTTCATCTTTAATGACACCATTTAGGAAGGTTGTCTTTATGTCCATCTAGTGCAACTTCCACTTCATCTTAGCTGCAAGGGATATGATGGTTCTGATCGAAGTGTATCTGGCTACAGGAGCGAATGTCTCTTCATAGTCAATGCCTTATTTCTGAGAAAAGCCACAAGCAACAAATCTTTCTTTATACTTCTCAATACTTCCATCAGCAGCATGTTTTATTTTGAAGAGCCATTTGGAGGATACCACGTCTTTACTCTTCGTTCTGGGAACTATTTCCCATACATCATTATTTATTATGGATTGGTATTCCTCTGTCATGGCATCCGCCCATTCTTTCCTCGGAATGGCTTCTTCAACGAAGGTAGGCTCCTCCTCTAGGAGATCACACATCAAAGCCATATAACTGGAGAATGGCTTTGGTCTTTTAACCTATCTCAAGGTTCCTTCGGGAACACCATACTTCTCTTCATCTTGAATAATCTCTCTAGCCCAAGTTGGCTTTATTTTATGGAGGATCGTCATCTGAGGAGGTTCTTGATCTTATATTACATAATGGTCTTTTGGAATTTCCTCATCAGGGGAAGTTATGAATTCCCTCTCTGGTTCTGCGACTCTGGGAACCTCCCTCACAACAGTTTTGGGGATTACAGGTTCCTCTTCATATACTTCTTCAATCTGGCATCTTCTTGATTTCTTGAGCGTTGCATCTTCATCAAAGGTCACATCCCTGCTGATCTCAATGTGGCGGTGACCTAGTATATAGATTCTGAAGGCCTTGGAGACCTCACAGTATCCCACAAATATTCCCTTCTTTCCTGAGGGTTCCATCTTGTTTCTCTTCTCTTTCGGTATATGAATAAAAACTGGGCAGCCAAATATTTTGAGATGGCTTACCTCTGGATTCTTTTCGGTGAAAATCTCTTCAGGGATCTTGAACCCAAGTGCACTATGGGATAATCAGTTTTTCACATAAACAGTTGTCATTGCTGCTTCTTCCCATATAAGCACATAGGAAGATCTTGATCATGGATCATAGTCTTCACAGCTTCCATTATTGTTATGTTCTTCCTTTCAGCTACACCATTCTGTTGAGGATTATAGGGATTAGTGAGTTCCCTCTTGATCCCAACATCTTTTCAGAAGTTCATGAACTCTTTGGAGGTGTAATCTCCTCCATTATTTGACCTGAGTATCTTAATATTTCTTTCAGAAAGATTCTCAATCAAGGCTTTGAATTCCTTGAACTTGTTGAACACTTCATCTTTAGATTTCAAAAAATACACCCAGGTTTTACGAGAATAATCATCAATGAATGATACATAGTATACATACCCACTAATGGAGGACGATGGCATTGGGCCACACACATTTGAATGAATGAGTTCTAGGACTCCTTTTGCTTTGTTGTCTCTCTTCGGAAATGGGTTCTTGATGTTCTTCCCTTATGCACATCCATTGCATACGCCTTCATGGTCAACCTTGATTTCGGGTAAACTTGTGACCGCTTTGCATATGTAGGGTAGCGCCTTGTAGTTGATGTGAGCTAGTATTCTATGCCAAAGTTCACATGAGTTTTCAATGGCGTGGGCCATGGCAGTTTCTGAGTGACCCTTTAGTATATACAAGCCATTTTCTTCACTTCCAATGATGATTGCTTCATTTATGGTTTCTCCTTTAGCCCACGTGAGGACTTCTCCATCTATAAAGGATACTCTGTAGCCTTTCTTTTCTAGAGATGAAATGGAGAGTAGGTTCTTTTTCAAACCTGGTACATAGAGTACGTCCTTCATATTTAATGAATTCCCTGAATTCAGTTTGTAGCTTGATTCTCCCATTCCCTTGATCGAATATTGGTATTTATCTCTAAGTGTCACTTTCTGAGAGAAATTATTTTCTAAAATACAAGAGAGAATGTTTCTCTGACCTGTCATGTGCTTGGAGTCACCACTATCAATGAGCCATGTGTCCTCTTCAGGTGTTACCAATCCTGAGAGGGTTGAGATCAAGACATAGACTTTGATCTGTTCTCTTATCATCTTTGCAGGTGGCTCTTCATCTTCAACTGCATGGGCATGGTGCCTCTTATGTTTCCTCTTGTATTCTTCTCATCTGGCTGGACAAAATTTCGCAATGTGTCCTATCTTGTCACAATGATAGCATTGTACAGATGAGTAGTCTCTTTCCCTTCGTTGTCCTCTCTTATGAAATCTCCTTGGATGAGATTCTTTATTATTGAATTTGTTTGGCGGTTGAGGCTCTTTATGAGTCTCTTTTTGGAAGTAGGGTTTCTTCCTTCCTCTTTTGGTGTGAGTAGCTAGGGCTTGATCATCATATCTTTCTAGTAGCGCTTCATGGTTAGCTACTCTGGTTTCTTCTTGGATGCATTCTTCCCATAGACTATCAAACTTCAGTTTCTCCGATCTGGCACATATCATTTGGATGAATGCATCCCAAGGTCTTGTGAGACCATTTAGGGCCATAATTTTGAGTTCATCTTCGTCTATGGTGTCTCCAATCTCTTTTAATTGTTCTTTAAATTCTGAGATTATGGAGAAATATTCTTGGATCGTTTCTCCTTTCTGCATCCTCGTATTCTTCAATTGAGTTCTTAGATTCATCTTCGGATTTATGTTCTTTCCTTTGTACAGTCTGCTTAGAGAATCAAACATCTCTTTTGGAGTGTTCTTTGATGACACATAAGGAATCATATGGTCTTTGATTGAATCTGCAATGATTCTTTGGGCCCTGATTGTGTCCTTTTGATGCTTTGCTTTCTCTGCGGCATCTTCGGGTTCTGACACTTCTTCTTTGATGAATATTTCGAGGTCATTCTCTGCAAGGATCATGCCGATCCTATACTTCTAGGCACAAAATTTTTCCATACCTTCCAGTTTGTCAGCAAGCTTCGTGCTTGCAGACATCTTTTACCTGGAGCTAGGAAAATGACCAAAAAATGAAAATGCTCAAAATCAAATTTTGAACTTACCAGGAGATGCGCTTGGCTCTGAAACCACGTTAATGTTTAAGCCATTATTATAGTTCTTTTCATTTCAATATATAACAACAACATAAGACAAGATCACCGAGAAATACACAATCACAAGAGACACAACATTTATCCTGGGAAACCCTCTCAGGGAAGAAAACCCAACAAAACTTCCTTACTATAGATTGCCAATACAATGCCAAGAGATAACTCAAGTTGAAACAGAAATTCCTCTCCAAAAGATGTGCCACTCTCTCTCTCTCTCTTCTCCAATTGCAATTTCGAAACTTGTCTCTCAATGAGCAAGTGAGGTGTGTGTCTAAGTGAGGCACTGACCTCTTTATTTATACAAGTTTGGCACGTGTGAAGTGTCTCTTTACTGGTAGGGCCGAATTCTCTAATTAGGTGGTTATAACCACCTTTATTATATTTCTCAGCCTCTTTAATATCTGCTGGGGCCGACTTCTTATTCTACCTATTATAATTATCATTTGACCAATCCGCAAAAGGGGATTTGGTCCTATTACACTAACCAACATTATCAATCCACAATGGGGATTGATCCAATGAATAATATATCAAATAATAATAATAATACACTTTGCAGTTACATTATTTCAACATCTCCTTCCCTTCTCTTCCACTGATGTGAGCACTGGATGTGACCACAACCCTATTCAAAAAGGCATTTTACAATTTCGCGTTTCGAGTGATCAGCTACGAGTCACCTTGATTTTTCCAACTCGTGAAACTCTGAGGTGGAGCCTAGCAATGCTATCTCCTTCCATTCTCTTCTACTGATGTGACCACTGGCTGTGACCATAGACCTATTCAGAAAGAAATTTCACGATTTCGCGTTTCGCGATGTCAGAGGTTAGAGCACCTCCCTTCTTCTGAACTTTGAACTCATGACTTCAATCACCTCAGATCAATGGTCGTATATTTCCCATGACTCAATGGTCCATATCTTCTGAGATCCGATGGCCCAGATATCCTCTTCGCACTTCGAGACTTCGCACTTCGTGATTCAACTCTTGTCCGATCGACGACCCAGATCAGTCTGTGATCCAACGGTCTAGATTTCATCGAGACTTGGCGTTTCATGATGTCAGAGGTTATCTCACCTCCCTTCTTCTGATTCTAGATATACGAAATACTCTGTATTAGATCAATGGTCCACAACTCCCCATGATCTAAGGGCTCAGATCAACTCGCGAACTCAGACATCGTGAGTTCCTACAACTCTCACCTTTGACTTTTCCAATTCGCGAGTCAGCGAAATGATGATCTCCCGCCACGTGTCCTTCCTATCACCAACGACTAGGATCGAATCCACTCTACCCCTTGCAAATATTCCGAAGTTTGATTCTTCGAACTCCTAGATCTGCTACCACCTGTCAACCCTAGCCATGGACGGTTCCAATGACTTCAGAACTTGTCTCGTGCACTTTCCTTGGAATCCAACGGCTGTTGGTCCACACACTCATATCTAACGACTGAGATTTTCTCTCCTCTTCTCTCTGCGCTCGTTCCTCTTGTCTGGAATCTGATCCAATGATTTGTATTCTTCACAATGCTCGATCCGATGACCACTGTTGCTCCTCCTCTTGAGCTGATGCTTCCTCCCGACTTGGAAGAATTTCTAAGTGTCAAAGGCCTCAACCTTTGATCCTTCGGCGAGTCCTGATGATTTTGGGTCTCATATACGTTTTTGAGAACGTTATCTCTCTTGAGCTTTGGCAATGAAGTTAACCTCGGCCCTGGTGCACACTTGCGCTCTGCGTGCAACTCTGCTCTATTCCTCCTGAGCTTGTAGACAACAATTCCCGATGCTATCATTTTTTCTTTCCTATTTTCCATCATTGCTTCCAATATGCCATCCTTGCTGTGTTGGCATATTTATAGACAGAAGGAAGAGTATGCTTGTTTGTCATTAATGGCAAGATCAACACAATGAGAGTATACTTGTTTGCCAATTATAGCAAGATTAGCAGCGCAACGATGATGGTATGGCAAGAATAGAAGTGTAAGATCAGGAGGAGGAGAAATAGTGATCATTAGATCACCCATCCTGAATTCCCGATGGTTGTCAGATATGAATTCAGACAAGAAGAGCGCACAGAAGAGGAGAATAAATCTCAGACATTGGATCTGAGTGTTGAGAACCAACATCCGTCGGATCCTATATAACTTTGAAGAGGATAAGGCTGAGTACTAGCCTCTAACTTTGCGGTATGCGAGGTCACAAAACAATCCTGGATGTTGGAGCTAGAGGACACGTGGCGAGTGATTGGAATTTCACTGACTTGCACATTGGAGGAGTCAAAGGAGCGTGGTGTGGGAAATCGCGATATGCAAGGTCGCGAAACAATCCTGGTCATTGGAGCCAGAGGACATGTGGCGAGCGATTGGAATTTTGTTGAATTGCACATTAGAGGAGTCAAAGGAGTGTGGTGTGGGAACTCGCAATATGTGAGGTCGCGAACCAATCCTGGCCGTTGGAGCTAGAGGACACGTGGCGATCGATTGGAATTTTGTTGACTTTCACATTGGAGGAGTCAAAGGAGCGTGGTGTGGGAACTCACAATATGAAAAGTTGCGATGAGATATGAGCCGTCAGATCGAAGAAAATTTCTGAATCGTTGATCTGACAAGTGAAGCGCTTGAATGTTTGGCCTATGGTCATAGCCAAGGTCACATCGTCGAAGGCTAGAGGAAGGAGCTAGTCCATATACGATCCATTTCGGAGATCACGACTTGGGAGAGTCGAGACACCTCATACCAAGATCCCTGAAGTCACGAGTCACAAAGTGCCTTCTGGATAAGCACTTGGTCACAACTAGTGGTCATATGAGAGGAAGGAGCTAGCCCAGCTAAGATCCATTTCAGAGATCGCGATATGGGAGAGTCGAGATGTCTTGTCACAAGATTTTCGAAACGCAAAATCGTGAAATCACTTTTTGTTTAGCGTTCGGTCACAGCCAGTGGGCATATAGGATAAATGCGAGTCCTTGCAGGTGTAATCCAACGGTGCTGATTAATTGAGAATTTAATCAAAGGGCTATCGTTTCACCTCACGGTTAATTGTTCAGTTACGATTTAGTTAGCAGAACTGAATCATAGTTATTGTACCTTTGGAAATTCATTTGTTGATGGGTTTCCTTGGAGATTCGAGGTGTAACGGAATTGGGGGAGAGCATAAAAGATAAATGCAATGACTGTGTGAGGTTGGTTGTTCTAACTGAAAAAATGAGTTGAACTGTAAGAAAGGTAAAGTTACAGTATGCACAGTGTGAGATCAAACTCAGAGATGAGAAACAGAAGCTGAACAGATAGAAGAAGAGAAGATTTCCAGAATAGACAGGAGAAGAGTAGAATTGCAGAACAGACAAAAGTAGAGCATATTTGTAGAACAGACAAAAGAAGAGCAGAATTGCAGAACAGACAGAAGAAGAGTAGAATTGCAGAACAAACAGAAGAAGAGTAGATTTACAGAACAAAGAAGAATCTGTAAGAATTGATATATCTATATTGTTGATTATTCAGTCAAAAATTCATAATCAGGGAGGTAGGTTGGTGCTAGGGAGGATTGTGGTCCTCTGGTATTCAAGTTGGTTCTTGAATATTGGAATTTGTATCTTCCATCTAGTTGTGGCTAGAAAATAGGGTGGCAGGGTGGTGCTAGGGAAAACATAGAGTTTTATGTATGCAAGTTGGTGCTTGTATAAGTGGAAGTAGGTGCTTCCATCCAGTTGGTGTTGGAACACTCAGGGAGTTGATGCTTCCTTCTAGTGGGTGCTAGAGAAACCAAAGATTTGGTGCTCTCAGCAAGTTGCAGCTTGTAAAACAGAGGTGGTAGCCCCATTTTTGAGTTGGTGCTCAAAGATAGATGATGTACAGAACATAAAATATTTCCTATCATTTGAGGAAGAAGAGGTTTTCTCCCTTTATGGGTTTCCTCGTGAAAATTTGTCTCTGTGTATATCATATGTGTGATTGATGGTTATTATTTATGTTGTTCATATCTTGTATAATCTTGATGGTCACTTGGTGAAGTTTAAAAAAATGTTTTAATAAACATAAAATTGTTTAAGCACAATAACAATTGATTCACCCC
>ML830105.1:0-12416 GCA_009831015.1 Picea engelmannii | reverse complement strand
TGTTATGAAGATTGATTTGGTTATTGTAATAGAAGATTGCTTCATTGGCATGAGCTCACATATGTTGTTGTGTTATTTAACTCTTCACATGTTGTACTTGCTTTTCCTTCATGTAGTTCTCCATTTCTAGATTAATTCCTTCATGCAATTTCTCATTACTAGATTAATTTCATTTACGCAACTAGATTAATTCAATTCCAAGTCGTGTGTTAGATTAATGATTCTATTTCAGTCGTGTGTTAGATTAATGATTCAATTTCAGTTGTAGCTTAAACATTAGATTAGATTAGTCCCACTTCAATCTTGCATATACTTTGCGTGTGCTTCGTCAGTTTACGAACCCCGGGTTGACAAATTAGATAGTTGGGTAAATACTACAATGCAATTAATTCAACATTAGTTCAGACCAATGTAACGACTGTTGTTCCTTTTGTTCTGATTGTTGTTCCTTTTGCAGGTCGTGTTGTTCCTTTGAATAGAACAACTGTTGTTCCCTTTATGATTGTTGTTCCTTTACAGGTGTTGCATCTCTGGAGGCAGGGTATTGAAAACAAAAGGTAAGAACCTACGTAAGCGACAAGTAAAATACTTGTGCCAACGCCTACCTTTGGTTGATGCATAGAGGTTGTTTTTAGGACATCTTTAGAGCCCAACACTTTCACATGACCATCGACAGTGAGCATACGCCTAACCAACAGTCATTTCACGATTTCGCGTTTTAGGTGATCGACTGTGAGTCACCTCGATTTTCCCAACACACGAAACTTTGAGGTGGAACCTAGCAACACTAGCTCCTTCTCTTCTCTTTCGTCAATGTGACCACTGGCTGTGACCACAGCCATATTCAAAAAGGCATTTCGCAATTTCGTGTTTCGGGTGATCAGTTGTGAGTCACCTCAATTTTCTCAAATCGCAAAACTCCGAGGTGGAGCCTAGCAATGCTAGCTCCTTCCCTTCTCTTCCACCGATGTGACCGCTGGCTGTGACCACACGCCTATTCAGAAAGGCATTTCGCAATTTTGTGTTTCGCGATATCAGAGGTTAGAGCACCTCCCTTCTTTCGAAGTTTGAACTCACTACTTCAATCACCTCAGATCAACGGTTTGAGATTTCCCATGACTCAACAGTCCAGATCCTTTGAGATCCGACGACCCAGATCTCCTCCTCGCACTTCAAGACTTCGCATTTCATGATTCAGCTCTTGTTCGATCGATGACCCATATCAGTCTGTGATCCGACGATCCAGATTTCATCGAGACTTTGTGTTTCATGATGTCGGAGGTTATCTCACCGCCCTTCTTCCAATTCCCGATATCCGAAATACTCTGTATCAGATCAACGGTCCACAACTCCCCACGATCTAAGGGCTCAAATCAACTCGCGAACTTGGACATCGCGAGTTCCTACAACTCTCACCTTTGACTTTTCTAGTTCGCGAGTCAGCAAAATGTTGATCTCTCACCACATGTCCTTCCCAGCACCAACGACTAGGATCGACTCCACTCTACCCCTTGCAAATATTCCGAAATTCAATTATTTGAACTCCCGGATCTGCTGCCACCTGTCAACCCTGACCATGGACGGTTCTGATGACTTCGGAACTTGTCTCGTGCACTTTCCTTGGGATCCAACGACTGTTGGTCCATGCACTCAGATCTAACGGCTGAGATCTGTTCTCCTCTTCTTTGTGCGCTCGTTCCTCCTGTCTGGACTCTGATCCAATGGTCTAGATTCTTCACAGTACTCGATCTGACGACCACTGTCGCTCCTCCTCTTGAGCTGACGCTTCCTCCCGACTTGGAAGAATTTCTAAGTGTCAAATCCCATGACCTTTGATCCTTCTACGAGTCTTGATGAGTTTGGGTCTCGTTTGAGTTTTTGAGAACACTATCTCTCCTGAGCTTTGGCAATGAAGTTAACCTCGGCCCTAACACACACTTGTGCTCTACGTGCAACTCTACAGTATTCCTCTCATCATTGCTTTCCTGTTTTCCATCATTGCTACCAATATACCATCCTCGTTGTTGTTCTTGCCATCAATGACAAGCACACTCTGTCTGTAACCATGCCATCGTTGTTGTTGTTCTTGCCTGCAAACATACCATCGTTTTTGTTGTTCTTGCTATGAATGACAAACATACTCTGCCTGTAAACATGCCAACACTTAATATGAATTATACTACAATGAGCCAAAAATTTGTTGTCCAAAAACCATGCAAAGAACATAAAACATACCCAACAATATGAAGGAGGCCTTTTATAGGATTCTTGCTCCCTTGTAGTGTTTTACATGAAAAATAAGTCCATAGTTTAGAAATTTTCTAAAATATATGTGCTTTGAACACCTTGCAAGGAATCAACTTCAACAACATCAACTCAAGCTCACATTGTAATGAAGTTTGATGTTGTCAATAAGGGCATCATTGAAAATGGCCCAATAAGAATGATCCTAACACTTGTTTTGAAGAGATACAAGTGACATTCTAGATAACCATGAAAATGTGATAATTTTAAAAGGCTTCAAGTTTTGGTGCCTTCGTACTAAATATATTATGTAGCAATGCATTATAAGGTTAGAAATACTTGGTAAATGCAAAATAAAATTCATTAATATATGTCAAACCCCCAATTGCTAGTTGGGGCCTTTCCCTAAATGATTAGAACCAACCTTCCCTTATGACTAGCATGATTACTTCTTAATATTATCTTGGTTTGGGTTGTCACCCTTTAATTTTTTGGTTATGTTTTTATTGACTTAAGTCTTCTAGATAGTGCCTAGCATGATTACTTCTTAATATTATCTTGGTTTGGGTTGTCACCCTTTCATTTTTTTAATTATGTTTTTATTGACTTTAGTCTTTAGATAGTGCCTGACACTATTGTTATGGGTGTTTTGGCCAAAGATAGCATGTAATTTTGTCATTACAATTTTTTTTGGCTATGCTTGTGAAGGGTGCTTTGACATCAAAGTTTGTATTAAATATTTTTATATATTTTTTATTTCAATAATAAATACAAATTAATTAAAAATATATTTTTTCTTAAATTTTATAGAAAAAATAATTAATTTAATTTATTTGTAAATTAAATAATAATTTTATATTTTATTGTTTTAAATTTTTATAATCAAAATGTGACAACGTAAATAAATTGGTCTATATATTTGACCATATTTGTGACTAAGAAATTTGTTAAAAAAAATAAAAAAATACGATATATTCTGGTGCAACAAAATTAAGAAGCCATTTATTTATTTATTTTCCCTAAGCCCAACCTTTATTATTTTTGGATTTAGTGGAGCTTGCATGACTCTCACAACTACTAATATTTTAGATTTTAGCGACCACTCTTCTATGTCACTAAAAGTAGCATTAGGGATGGTTTTTGACATATTTGCAGCCAAAAAAATAGTAGTCAATAATACCATTGTTAAAAAATATACTTTTAACCATAGTTTATGAACGGTCTCCAAAAATAATTTTCATGACCACTAATAATCATCCTTACAAAAGTCATCATAGCGGTTTTAATTATGATTGCGTTGCGATTGTTACTTAAAAAAAAAAAAAAATCATGACCACTAATAAGCATCCTTACAAAAGTCATCATAGTGGTTTTAATTATGATTGCGTTGCGATTGTTACTAAAATATTAGTTTTGGTGGATTTTTTTTAAAATTCATTGTTAAAAGTATATTTGGCTACGATTTTGAACCATGTTGACAAGGTCTTTTTTTAGTGATTCTAAAAAAAAATTGTAACATCTCCACTATAATTTTTATTTTAATTAATGTTTAATGTAGATATAATGTGGGATATATATGTGAATTGTATTTCTGAATTTTAATAATAATATGTGATGTTAGTTGTTAAGGAGATATGGACAAAGAGGGGGGATGGATTAATCCACAAGAGAGGGGAGGGTTTAGGAGAATGTCTAAGAGGGGTTCAAGGGGGAAATACCCATGTCTATTAATTCACCTACAATCCTAGATTTTATTATTATGTACTAAACTCTACTTTTGATTGAGTGTTCCCAAAGCCAATCATTGAATGCATGTAAGAGGGTGGATGTGAGAAGTCACATCCCATAGTTATTAGGAGTACGGGGGCTGAGTACAACCAACTTGGGGAAGTGTGTGAGTCAAGCAAGTAAGCCAAAGAGAGGAAATTTGTATGGTAAGCTACAACAGTTTTGAACAATCAATGTTTTTGCATGAACAACAAGTAGAGTGCAAGAAAGGGAGCTCAGAGCTGGAACATCCATGGAGAGCGAATTCAAGAGCATGTTGGAGCGTTTTTTAGTGATTTGGATGTAAATATTGAAGAGACAGGTTGTCAGGATTGAAGAGTGAACTCTTGTGTGAGTTGCACTAAAACAAAAAGTGTTTGTTGATTTTCCTGGTAGTTTTCCTAGCAGTGAGTTCCCTTGAGTTTCTAGTAGAGAGATTCTTGGTTACCTGTACCAAAGAGACCCTAATAAACAAATGAGATGCCTGAGGGACTGAGACTAGTGAAGGGGTACATTCCTTGGGTTGGGCAGGTCGAGAGGAAGAGCGCTGGTGCAAAACTAGGATAATTGTAGGAGAACATTAGTGGGTTGTGGGATTTCTGTGTTGTGAGTGGACAGTGAGAGACTAACCACTTTTGTGGACTGCTAGCCCCATCTTAGGGGTGACTTGCTATTGATATTTGGAACAAAACGTCTATGGTTGGGTGGAATGTCCGCCCCAAGTAGCTGGTTGCACACCAAAATTAAACGATAAGTGTTTTATCTTATTGTTGTGTTATTTAATGAGTTAAATTGTTGTGCATGAACTCTATGTATGAGACTACTTTATATGTTGTTGTAATGGATTTTATTAGTTGCATTTCATGTCTGTTTTAGTATGTTGTAGATACATGTAAATACTGGTAACAAACAATAGCTAAATCTGGTTGTAATTCATAGTTGCAAGCTACAA
Source organism: Picea engelmannii (assembly GCA_009831015.1). Taxonomy (NCBI): domain Eukaryota; kingdom Viridiplantae; phylum Streptophyta; class Pinopsida; order Pinales; family Pinaceae; genus Picea; species Picea engelmannii. The sequence goes on along the minus strand of ML830105.1, from coordinate 7,453 downwards.
GAAATCAATTAGTTAGCTGTAAAAAAAATATTTTACAAGTATTTCGCACTGTAATGTTCCTCAGTTGGGCTAGGGGACATTACAAAAACCTTCAAAAGCACTTTTGGATGTGGTTCAAAACTACTATGAAAAGTTCCTTTGTTGATGGCTTTTGAATTTTTTACATAAGTACCAATGGTGATGATTCAAAATGACCATCATAAGTTTTATCAAGGAAAAAAAATTGCGACAACCATAGAATGTTTGTCAATAAAATGACTTTTTATTTTAAAAAATAACCCCATAATCAACTAACCTTAATTCCCTCAACTCCTTCTCTCAAGCACACAAATCCCTAGCTCTTTTCCTAAAATACTAAGAATATCACTGACTGGTGTGAAAATCTAAGAGCCTTTAAGTTTTTCCCATATGTTCCATGTGTTATACATGTTAGCATATCTTGGTCACATGGAAAAATGAGTGGAACCACATTCCACGTTGACTATGGTTGGTTATGTAGCATTGTGCACGGTTCCATAGTGTCTTCTTATGCTTCTGTAGCAACCTGGAACATTATGCAACACATTTTCATCTGCTAGAATGTCCCCTATAGTAATATATAACATTCTAAAACTAGTTGTAGTGATCTACAATAAACTATAGAGTCTTCGACAACAATTTGTATTCACTACTACATTTTAGGCTTTTAACAATGACCATTTTTCATCTTTAAAAGTAACATTAAGGGTGGTTTGAGATATTCATGTCATCAATAAGTGACCACTATTAAAACCTCTATAAGGAAAAAAAAATCATTTTAATGATGGTTCTTAAATGGTCACCAAAAACTTTGTAGAAATGGTTGAGAGTATCATTGAAAATGACACATTTTAGTGTCATCTTTTATACAACCACCCTTGTAACTACATGCAAAGGTGGTTATACGAGGGAAGTTGTAAACCACCTTTATATATAGTTATAAGGGTGGTTTTCATAACTATTTGATCCAAACTACCTTGATAGATATAGTTTAAAATCACCCTTGTATGTACTTATAAGAGTTGTTTCTAAACCACCCTTATAGGTACATATAATGACAGTTTTAAATTGTAGCCATCAAAACAATTTAAAACCTCCATTAAAAGGTTTAGGATGATTCTTTATTTTGATGTAGTAGTTTAGAATTACACACAAAAGTAATAATGACATATAAGAACCATCCTTAAATCAAGTTTCAATGTGACTTTAGTAATGATAGTGATCAAGTTTCAATGTGACTTTAGTAGTGATAGTGATTAAAAAACTATCATAAAAAATTTATACTTTAGTAATGCTAAACTTTAAACCACCCTCAAATTCCATTCATTATGACAACTTCAATAATTAAATTCATATTTATTAGTAATAATCATATAATGACCATTAATCAAATTAATTTTAATTTTGAACTAAACTAAATTTTATTGTCCATCTAACCTTAAACTCACCAACTCCTATACCTTGAATAATATTAAAGATCAAACTACATTTCAAATGAAATATATATCTATACAAAATATATCATAGAGCAATACTTACATGAACAAATACACAATTCACATCTATTAACACAATAAAGTTCAGAGGGTGTCGATGGTCCTACTACTTTGTTTGAGTGGGAATAAGAAATTACCACCTCAAATTGCATCCTAAATAAGAAATTGATTAGTGATCGCAGTATGAAGTAATTGGCAAAGTTAATCACATAAAAAGTCAATCTTCTTTTTCCACCATAAAATTTTTATGTTTATAATATTTTATGCAAGATAGAATGTGGGGTTAGCTTTTTTACGTTATAAATGATATGAGGTTAACTTACCATTCTGAAATTTTCAACAAAGTGAAAGTGGGTTAATGAGGTATTTGAACATGTGGAAAATCCCTTATTTTTTGTCTTTTTGGATTTATCTCAAACCTGTGATCAAACCATGTCATCTTCCCTTTTTGAATGAATCATGTGCGAAAACATTATGAATAGTATGGATTGGATCTCCTTCTTGAACGACCTAGAACCCTTTGGAAAAACCAAGTCTAATGTTGCACTTGAGCAAACACTATGAGAGAACCATTTTATCAAATCGAGTTGAATGCCCTACATAAATTAACACTGTGATCAAATCACATTATGTGATCCCTGAACAAACCAAATTGAATGAAATGGAAATATTTTGAACCATTAAAATGGTTGGTGATCCATTTATGTGGTGATTTAAATTATGCATTTATAATGATTTTTTTTTTTTTTCATTTTCTCAAGCTATATAGTTTGGAAGGTGTATTTGATTTGGATATGATTATTTTTTAGAGTTTCATAAGTTATTGAAGGTACACAAGATTAAAAAAAAAAATCAATATAAGACAAAAATACCTGTTATTGTGGAAAAATAATATCAACTTAAAATTAATTTCAAGGTTAATTATTTTACAAGATTTTTAAAGCATCATTTTTATCATATCTCCTAGATATTGACCCTAGGATTGAAGATACATGTAATAAAGAGTTTCTTAATGGACAAAGATGCATTTAATTTATAGAAGACGCTTTGAATTTATTTAATCAAATTGTGTTTTCATATTTTACCCTTAATTGATTGTGGTTTTAGGTATTTAGAATCATGTTGTTTTTAATGTTTTAGGTATTGAGAAGTTTATTGTTTTTTTAAGAACCTTTACTAAGTTTTTTTAATTTAAGTTAATGTAATTGTTGAGAATTTCTATTTATTTATGTTATAGTATTGCTACTTTCATTTTCTAATTTATTTATTTTTCATTTTTTGTTTCTAAGAGTATAAAAGTTATATACCAGATATTGTAAATGAACAATACTCAATTTATCCTTAATAATTTGATGCAAAAATATGTTAGGAGGTTCAATTTTGTTGTAGATGAAAAACTAAAACCCTCGTTGCAAGAAGAAAATAAACAAATGGTTCTTGTTAAAGATGAGATATTATTTAGTATTTACATTATAATTATAGAGACAAAGTGGTTTTTCATTGATGCTTTCCAAATTAAATATCTTATGTGTAACCTATGTAGTCCATTTGGGCATCCTATCATGTTTTTTTTTTTTTTAAATTTAACCATGAAAAGTATAGACCTTAATCCATTGCCACATAAAGAATGGAAGTCATTTCCACAAGAATTTGTGGAATAATCTTTATGAATACATACTAAAGATGATGCTAGATAAGAAAAATGACTAGAAAGAAAGAAATAATTATTTCTACAATGACAAAAGTCATCCACTTATCTATAATTGCTAAAAACTATTATTGGAGTGATGATGTTGCATTTGGTTATAATGATGTTTAGATCCCACCTAATGATAGTCCTATACCTTACCAGTTGAAATGTCATTCAACTATGCAATATGTTTGGGACACTACTCCAACCTTTGATTACTAATACTCAAGGAAAAGATGTTTTAGAAGAGATTTTTATCTACAAATTTATTGATGAGTCGCATGTGGGAAACCTAGATTCAACATGCTTAGATCATTGTAGTGATGATACAAAAATTTACACTATTGGTAGCAATGACATATGGAAAAAATTATGCATGATGTTTTGATTATGCATGTAGTGTACATAGATGATGTTAACAAGATTATGCTACACCATCCTTCATTAATTGAAATAAAATCTTAGTTATCTTCTAATGATTTAGATGAATATCATGAAACAAGTTCCACAGCAATCGAGTTTATATGGGCCTTCCTTATTTATATATGGTCATTTAATCATATATTTGAGTCTTGTAGCTACATCAAGTACATCATCACAATATCCAACTTCTTTTCTACAAAGTTTTATGTCACATAAAGTCTCTGAACATGACACAGAATGAAATTTGTATGGAAATTCCATGTTTAAATGAAAGTTTCATGGTTACTTTTGAACTTATTGTGGTGCATGTTATACCTTGAAATTGTGAAGGAGTCCAATTCACTAGATTTCACCATGGAAGGCCATGATGATATTAAAGCGGTTGTTTTATATACATGATCAAAATGTCTTGATAGGTATTAACCAACTTCTCGTACAAGAAATCAAACTCAACCTCCAGGTAAATGGTGAGTGGGACCAACATTAATATTTCTCTATTTGTGTAATATCCTATAGCCTCATGTGCAAGTACATTTTTCATGGGATACACACTAATGGGATCCTCTCCATAATTGTTATGGATTAGGGATGATGATCAGTGCACCTGATTTGAAGTTGTAAACATTCTACTCTTAATTAATATATGTATCTATTGTTACATAATAGATATGGTGAATTGTGTGTTTTAATCTTTATTATCCTTGCCAATACACACTAGTGGGATCCTCTCCATCATTGTTATGGATTAGGGATGATGAGTAATGCATCCCATTTGGAGTTGTAAACATTCTACTCTTGATTAATATATGCATATATTTTTGTAACAGGTATGGTGAATTATGTGTTTTAATATTTATGAAGATTTTACCAGTTAATTTTAGTTATTTCAATCCTCCTATATTAATGTTGTAGTATCAATGATTGTTTAGAATTACTTGGTCATTCTAGTTATAATCCATTTTCCTATAACAACTCATGAAGCGGAGTTTCCGTGAGCATATACTTACCTATATTTACCTACTAAGTCCCATGGTTTTTGTTGGTATATAAATTCGAGGTATAGTGAAATTTGAAAAAAAATCCACAATTCAAACAAACACGATAAAATTCACTCATAAGTTTGATAAAGACAATTAAACTCAACTAAAATATGTATTCCGATTAACCCAATTAACTTCATATATTCAAACTAAAAATGAATGGATATTTTTTTTACTTCAGATCCATAACTCGTAGTTGAAGACAATTTTGAGAAATCTCGACCTGTGTATTGCAATGCACCATGCAAAATATTACAACCATATTTTTTTAGATTTTTTCAAAGGTACTTTTACGAATTTTGGTGTGCATTTTAAAGAGACATGTCACCTTGGTTTAGGTACTCTATTTTTATATAGAATTCAAGTTTTGTTTTAAGAAAATAGATAAGATAAATTTATTAATTTCCAACAAAATACCAAAAATAGATCAAAGGGACCATTAGAGAATTTTTGAGGTTTAAAATGGGTTTCCTAAGGAAATGAATATAGTTAAATTGATAAAATAAGAGTTATGATTTTTCAAAGGGAAACAAAGAAAACTACTTTTTTTTTAATCTTATTTTCAACTTATCTCCTTACATTCTTACTTAAATTTCAATTGTAAGCACTCATTGGATCAAAATTGTTGTGTAAGAAATCATTTAATTCCACATCCAATGATTTCTTACACTTGAAATTTGAGTAAACCTCTAAGGAGATAAATTGAAAATATGATAAAAAATAGTTTTCTTTCTTTTACTTGAAAATACCCTTATGGTTGACATCATCATCTTGAATCCTATTGGTTATTTTAAAGTTAATGTTGATAGCACATTTTTTAATTTTGAGGTCATTTTTAACTTTTACATTTCTCTTGAATCCTATTGGTTGTTTTAAAATTGATGTTGATAGCACATTTATTATTATTATTTTGAGGCCATTTTTGACTTCTAAATTTCTCTAATTGAATACTCAATACAAATGTATTGATATAATTTTTACACGATGACTTGGCTTGCATTCTGAGCATACTTGATGATGTGTTATGTATGACATGCATTCTGAGCATACTTGATGATGTGTTATGTATGACAAGTTTGAAGTTGTAACATGAACATACAAGGGAAGAGAAGACAAATATGTTCAAGTTTATTTATTAGCAAATACATAACTAGAAACAATATTAAAAAACAAACTAAAATAGACACCAAAAAATGTAGTCCCAATTATACATATAGAAAACTGAACGGTTTAGTTTCCAACTCTTGCAACATTATCAATGCTAGTGATTATGTCTCACTTTCCATTTTCATTTTCATTGACAATGGAAGATATGATGTAGGAACATCCATGCGAAGACAAATGATAGATATGAATATTTGGGAGGGTTAGTAATTTTATAGTATTTCATTTACATGCTTCATTTCATTAATTGAGTACCTATTTTGGACTTAACATGCATTTGTGTAAAGACTATTTTACATTTCTTGAAAAATAAATAAATAATGAAACTATTGTTTTCATAGATCCATAACTTGATACCGAAGACATATTTTTATAAATATGGAACTTAGGGAAATGATATGTGTGAAAACTTATAGCCTTACTTTTTCAAACGTGGTCATAAGTACATGTAATTTTGGCATGCATTATGCAACAAGCTTCAATAAATTTTGCACCAGTTTTACATTTGAGAAATTCTATTCATTCTCATTTAAATCATGCAGTATGCTATAGTCTAGTATTTATCAATGCTTCATGATAAAATACAAGAGTTAAAATGTCGCAGTGAAATTAAAGCCATTTTTTACCACATGTAGTATGAACACCAGGGATTCGAGAAAATGCATGCCATGGCTTTGGTCTGATGAGAAAAGGCATGCCATGGCTTTGGTCTGATGAGAAAATGCATGCCATTTTAATTAGAATATTGACAACATAAATTTCCTTCAATGAATTTCACTTGATGCATTGGAAAATGCATGCTTGAGGTGGTATAGAGAAAGGTGAAAATATAATATTTCATGTCAAATCTTCTTACAATTCTAAAAAATGCCCACCACCATGCCCAAAATGCATGTTCTTAACCTTAATCATCATTTTTCCAGTTGGAAGCTCTAAAACAAACATGCCAACACTATCAAATGAATGCCTAATATTGCATGATTCAATAATGATGTAATATCTCATATGTATTGATTGCTTGAGTGTTCAAATTGCATACCACAACACTCAAATGCATGTTGTTGGCCTACAAAACTGTCATTTTCAAGAAATTGTAAATTTGAAGAAAATGCATGCCATGGTCAAATACATTAGAGAAATTAAATGCAAATGCTACTACATGTAGAATTAAACAAAGGGTTCTAGTTTATGCACACCATGGCATTGGTATGATGAGAAAATGCATGATGTGTGCCTTAGAATGTCCACAACGTCACTTTCCTTCAACGAAATACACACTTGAGTTGGTAGGGAGCAAGGTGAATATCTAATATTTCATGTCAAATCTTCTTACAACTCCAAAATGCATGCAAAGAGACAAAAATGAATGCTCTTAACCCCCATCGATGTCTTTCTTACTAGAATCCCTAAAAAATGCACATCTAAACTATCAAATGCACTCTTGATGTTGCATGATGCAAGAAATGATAAAAATGTATACCTTGGTCAAATGCCTTACTAAAATTAAAGCCATAATTTATTACATGTAAAATAAACAACAAGGATTCCAAAAAATGCATGTTGTGGCATAAGTATGATGAGAAACACACCATATTCCTTAGAATGCCCACAACATCAATTTC
>ML830104.1:56789-78495 GCA_009831015.1 Picea engelmannii | reverse complement strand
ACCATTAATTCCAAATAATATCACTTTTTTTGAATAACAACACAACTAGGTTACTTAACCAAACATTAGTAGAATCATAAAAAAATAGAAACCAATCACATTGCATAACATATCTAGGTAATCACCCCTATTAAAACCTCGAAGGGAAAACCATATCTGAGTTTGATTTTATTAATAAAATCCTTGGGCTCCCATATTGGGATAATGTCCCATTAGAGGAATAAAATGCAACAATAGCCTAGCCTACCTGGTTGCTATCTCCCTTGTTGCCCCTTTGCTCCTTTCCTTAGCCCTGCCCACTCACACTTGGTTGAACTCTCTTCACCCACTCAATGAGATCTCCTTACTCTATTTGTGCCATGCTCTCACCTAGGATGCCTTTTATTACATTGAGTTAACCCTAAATACAAAACCCTATATCTCCTCTAACCTGATCAACGACTGAGATCTAATTTCATGTTTACTTTAGATCTAACGGTTAGGGTTTAATTAACCCACTTAAGTTAATAATTCCAAATAAATTAGACATATAATTTAATTAATCTCACATCAATCTAAAAGGTCGTTCACTTTGATAATTAACACATAAAGTGAACTTCTTAAGGTTCCAAGAGATTACAAGGATGACTTCCACATGCTGGACACCGAGCCTATGTGGAAGTACATGTCCGATGCTAATACATCAACAATTAATATGCCCATTTGGAACTTATAACATTGTTCCTTAAGGAAAAATATGTAAATTTGGATGTCTTCTTGCAATTTAATATTTCCTCCGATATTTCTACCATCTTAGAGATGGATGCTTCCATGACTTCCACTTTCTTAGTGTGACTGGTCAGTTCTCTTCTTATTTTGGCTAGCTCTTCCTTCAAGGATTTATTCTCTTCCTGATGTTCTCTTCTACTATCAATGTTATGCATTTTCATTATTTGGAATTTCTCTTGCAAGTTACTGAGTTGTTGTTCTCGGTCATCTATACTACTATTCTTTCCTCCACCTTCCTCCACTTTGCTATTTTTTGTCTCCACTAGGCTCTTCCACATAAGAGCTTCAACCCTTGCTGCCTCTAGTTCACTCAAGATGATTTTCATAGCTATATTTGTTTGTGGATTTGCTGCGATTTCCTCTTCTTGTGTCTCTGATGGGCCCTTGGTAGGGCTAGGAATGTCCTCCAAGTCTACTACAATGGTAGAGATGGGTGTGATAATTTAGGTGGATGTTTGAGAATTTGTTCTTGTGCTTCTAGAGGTATGTCCACCCTTTCTTGTAGTTGGGGTTTCCCCCTTGTTTTTCAAAGGACTGTTCTTTGGGGTTCACATCTTGATTAATGTGGCAGCTACTTCTTTATCTTCACCTTCTAGCTTTATCTTTTTTTGGGATTTTCTTATTTTTGAGGATTCTTCCCTCCCATCTTTCTTCTTTCTCCCCGTATCCCTCTCTGGGTTGGGCTCCTTGACAATGTGTTGAGAGGCCAAAAAATCCTCTTTGTCCATGCTCACAAAGTCCTCCCAAAACACTCTAATATTTTTCTTCTCTAGAGCATCACAAACTACATGATTAATGAGGTCATGGTGGGAAAATGCCTCTTCTCTTTCCTTCTTGACCTTGGAACTCATCTCCCTCAAAGATTGTAGCAGAAAATAGGAGATGCTAAGGTTTTCCTTAGGTATTTGGTGGAACATATTTCCGAACTAGTGTAAAATATGAAATGGTATGCATATAACATACTTAGTCTATCTTCACAAGTTATATGCTTTAGCAAGTGATTTGCTTGCTCATCCAAAGGTGTAGTGAGACTTTCTATCTTGAATCCATTCTTATTCTCTTCTGGTTTTTCATACCCGAAGACAAATATTTTCTTGGCATTAATATCATGTTGTATTTCATCCTTATTCCAAGGTAGACCCATGGGAAGTATTGAAACTCTACTTAAACAACCTCATTTTTTCTGAATTTCCATCCTTCTCACTACTATTATATATTCTTGGTTTTTGACATTCTGAAAATTGTATGCAAACTCTAGTGCCATCATATCTATGCAATCTATCAAAATAGACCAACTAATTGGATTGTTACAATATCTCTACTACCTCAAGGTTGTTATATACCTTGGAGGTTTATGTATGCTTCCTCTTGTTGAAACCACCCCCGATATTTCACTTTGATGCATGTTCTGTGTAGTTTGTATGGTTGAATACAGGGACAACTTCACCAGCTAAAAATATTCTTGCAATAGAGGATATCAAAATAACGTATATTGACCCTCTTGGTTTTCTGATGTGAAGGGAGAATAAAAAAATAAGAGGTACAATATGACTCAACAATTATTGAAGGTGGATGGAGAAATCACAGGCTCTAGGATTTGAGATTGCAAAATCTAGAAACAAAGAAATGTAGTGTTTGGAAGTTCAAAGATTTTGTGCTTTTGGAGACTATCAGTTTAGGATAGCTATCCTATAGCAATTATATTCACCTCCAATTTCAAAACTAAAACTAACCACATGAACTATAGAAGTTCCAACAATAGGGTTACAACTTCCTATGACATATAAGTTCAAAATTTTATAGAAACCAAGTTTGAGCTTGCCACCTTTGAACTTTTCTTGGACAACCAAGGTGGTAGTTTGTGTATATGGTGAATGAGAGTCTAAGGAGTGCAAGGTTATGAATTCGACCCCTTCTAGTACTTTGAGAATAGGGGTGTAGAAGACTGGTTAAAGCAACTTTGTGTAGTATTATAGTCAGGGATGGATAAACTGTAGCAACAATAGGAGAAGAAAAATGATGGGTATCTTATAGCAGCAAGGATAGGATATCTAAGAGGGTTCCAAGAGTTTGTAAAATACTCTTGGACACACACACACATAGTCTTGTGAAAAAAATATGAAGGGAAAACTGGACAAATGTTGAGAAGAAATGAGGAGGATATCATAAATTTTTGATCTGAGATATGCTATGTGAAGAACTTCTCAGATTTCCTTCCTATAGTTGATGTCGATTCTGGAAGCCTAAAACATTGACTTCTAAGCTCGAAACTAGTGCTTCTAGCATCCCTTATGCTATTTTCCTCTTGCGTAGTCTTTGAGATTGTATGTTATTGCACAATGGTTGGTTGAATAATGTTTTGGATTTCTTTGGCATGCATGCACAACTTATCATGATTATGATCTTGGGTGGTAGGAGCATTCTTATTTTTCATTTCAAAAGGTTGTTGTACACTTTAGTTGTGTTATTCTTGTCAGCGATGTGACTTTTGTCATAAATCCTCGCTCTCTTGAAGATGTCACTTATAATTGATTCCAACGATGTCTTTTCCTTGTTATCTACTAATAACTTAATTTGCCACCTCAAATAACTTAGTGACCCATCCTATGATGAGATTGAGGCCCACCTCACCGATGAGGGAAGTTGGGTTGTTTGACCATAACTAAAATTATGGGGTGCAATTGGTCAATTAAATAAAAATGAGCTTGAGAAATGAGTGAGTGAGGTATGATTGATATGCGTGATATGCTTGCATATATGTTGTCGAAAGTATTAATGAAGTATCGCTGGGTTGTAGAGCTCCTTCCATGCTTGCTGTAATCATTTGACATGAAAACAATCATTTTTACTATCTCTTGTAGCTTCTGCTAGCTTTTATAACTCATGAGGTGATCCACATGTTTTGTCTTGTATGCGGAAGTGACCTTGCATTTGCACTACTAGGCACTTGACTTTGGAATAGGTGTTTTATAAAGTTGTAATAAAGTGACTCATATGTTAAAATGACTTTTTGTAAAGTGACCTTCTATTATTTTATTATAGTGACTTTATGTCATAAAAGTGCACTTATGTCATAAAGTGGAAAAATAACTTTAGTAAATTTAAGTGATTAATTTTGGAGGGAATGAATCATGTCCCTTGATCTTGTAAAGGAAAGATTAGATCTTATCCATTGGATTTAGGGATGGGGAAGGTGAAAATTCATTTTTTAGATTATAAGAGTAAGCCTAGGGTAGTGTGCAAGACAAGTTAAGAGAAATTTGAGAGAGTTGGGAAGGAAAGTGTATGCAATAGATATGGCACTAATTCCAAGAGAGTTTGGGCACAAATCCCAAGAGTAATTTCTGTGAGAAATTTGTTGAAGCGCACAACTGAGAGGGAGGTCGTACTGTATGGATTTGTATAGGCTGTACAACATAAACGTGGGCATGATTTTCGAGGTAGCTTGTGGCATGGTTTTCGAGGAAGATTGTGGGTTTTTCTTGCTGCAAATTAGCCGTACAAATATGACTGTACAATAGATGGTTGGCATGGGTTTCAAGGTGTTTTTTCTCACCTGGGTTATACAGGACGTAAGGTATTGTGGCACGATTTTCAAGGAAAAAGTTGGGCACTGTTTGTGGGTGTCGAGAAGTGAGTTTACTTGTGGTTCTCTTTATGTGAAATGAATTATTATTGTTTCTTTTGTACTTCCTGAAGCTGATAATAAATTTCTCTTGGTGGGTTTCCCTGGCTGGTTGCCAAAAATCAGAGCGTGCACATGTGTTTTGTGATTGCTGTTCATTATTATTTTCCACTGCTAGTTACTTAGTAATGTGTGTTTCTGATTATGGAATATAGTTGAATGTGGGTCAATACATATCAAAGTTCATTTAAGACAAAAATATGTGTTTACTAAGTGTTTGAAAAAAGTCCTAAGTGAGTTAGAGTGCTTTTGTTGCTGATTTTCTACATGGTATTAGAGCAGGTGCTCTAAGTTACAATGAGCAACGCTATTTTTGGCAGGGATTTGAAAGAGGGGAATTTGGTTGTTTGTTTTCTATTGGATAGTTGAGCGGAAAATGGATGCCTACATCAGATACGAGGACCGATTGGAAGGGATTTCCAAATACTTGCAATGGAAATTCAAAATGTCAGCTATTCTCAGGGAGAACAAACTTTGGAGATTTGTCAGCACTATAGTATTTTTTCCCACAACAAACCCTATTGCTTTGGATGTACATGAGGGAAAGGAAGCCAAATCTTAAAGAATTATTTTGGATGGAGTGAAAGACTCACTTATCCCACACTTAGCTGAGAAGAAGACAACTTATGATATGTGGGAGACATTGATAAACTTGTATGAGTCAAAGAATGAGAACCAGAAGATGGACTTAAGGGACAAGATGGATGATACCAAGATGGCTAAGGGTAAGAGTGTGGCATCCTATCTTACCCAGGTAGCACAGGTGAAAGATGAGTTGGCTGCAGTTGGGGAGGTCATTTCAGATTTAGAGTTGATGAGGATATCCTTGAAAGGCTTCACCAAGGAATGGGAAGTCTTTGTGAAGTGTGTGGTGGGCCGGGAAAATTTTCTAGACTTGAGAAGATTGTGGGATGATTTCACTCAGGAGGATATCTAGGAAGGATATCATAGCAGTGGACAGAAGGGAGATGGAGCTGATGAAGAGAATGTTGCTCTTACGACAAAGAGAAAAGGTAAGAAGCAGGGGAATTACAAGAAAGACTTGAGAAAAGTCAGATGTTTCATCTACAACCAGTATGGCCACCTTGAAGCCCAATGTCTTGAGAATAAAGAGAAGTGGAAGGAGAAGGAGGGGCCAGTTGTAGTGACAAAAACAATAGTAGAGGAATTTTAAGATGAGTTTGAGAAGGAATTCTCATTGGTCACTCTCGTGTCAAGTGTCAGGAGTAATGGTGAAATATGAGTTGGATGCAGTTGGGGAGGTCATTTCGTATTTAGAGTTGGTGAGGATAGCCTTGAAAGGCTTCACCAAGGAATGAGAAGTCTTCGTGAAGTGTGTGGTGGGACGGGAACATTTTCCAGACTCGAGCAGACCGTTAGATGAATTCACTCAGGAGGAGATTTGGGAAGAATCTGTTAGAATAATAAGTGTGCTCGTTTCACTGTATACAATATAGAAATATTGTCACCCAACCATAGGCACAAAGGCCACCCCTGAGGATCTTAACTTTGACAGACAAAATAATTTCGGAAGCAAACCATAGAACCAATAACCAACCAAGGTAGCGTACCTCTCTCCAAAGATAGCGTACCAAGAAGAAAGTCCAAACCATAACCATGCAAAAAATCTAACCATAACCAAATACCAAGTCACCACTGAAGCAACTGCAACTCTCCTCCAGTCATGCACACCACTTGTCCTTATGCAATTGTGAGAGTGAGTGTGTCAAATCAGCTCTAGCGCCCTCTTATTTATCGTCCTCCAAGTGACCTAATTGGGCCGACTTCTACTTCTGGAGGATAATAATTGAATATAAATTGTTATCTTGAGACGACTTGTCTTCTAAGGTTATTTCCTAAACTTCTAGGGTTTCTCTTGCTTCCCCGAATATTCTAGACTTGTCAAAGGTTACATGTAGAGGTTAATACCTCTTGCAGTTACTGTAATATCAACACTCCCTCCTAGATAGGGAGGTATTAAAGGAAATTGTATTGAGCACAAACTGACCATTCAACCAGTAGCATCATCATATCCACATAGGCTATCTCATGATCAAATCACGAGAACCAACATCACTATATAGTATTTATGGAAATCAGAACAATGCCATCCAATAGAGCACAATTGTTTCTATTCATAGTAGTATACAACTACTTTCCAATGGTACACAACCACTCCTAGTAGCACACAACTACTGACCAGTGACACATAGTCACTACTAGTGGATCACATCCACCATGGTAGCATACAAACACTGTCTATAGACATACAATCTCCACAACAATCATATCATCCGATATCAACAATGTCATGATATGAACTGAATCATCTGGGACACTCTTCCACTCACATATGTGATATCTGGAAGAGAATCTACCCTTGTAAAGTTAAACATCAACCACGGGATGTCTGGAATATTCTTCTCAAGCATAGAAGAATAACTGTCCCTGTTTTCTGAACCTGGACCTTTCAACCTAACTGGGCCATTCTTCCGACACGATTCAGAGTGCAACTTGGAGAGAATGAGTCCTCCCTAGGGAATGACTATCCCTGATTGTTGAACTTGGACCGTTCAACCTAACTGGGCCATTCTTCCAGCATGATTCACAGTGAAACCTGGAGAGAATGAGTCTTCCCTAGGGAATGATTGTCCAGACCATTTCCTATGGAAATGACTGTCCTACACCAATCTCCTACATCAGACCATTCTTCGAAACTACTCACAACTGTGAACTTCGAAAGAATGACTACCTAGAGAGGCAAACCATTCTACTTGACCACTTCTCGGAGTGACTTCCAAGGAGAATGAATATCCTAGACCATTCCCCAACACTGGACACAAGGGGAATCACTGTCTATGGTACATCAAAGATATGTCGGATCATGACTGTCCGTTCTGGACCATTTTTCAAACTGGAAAATGAGGATCAAATTCAGTTAAATCTGCTCTTCCACTAATATTTTGAAGGAATGGTTCTCAATGTCTTGGAAGAGCATTGAGAGTAATCATGACAAGTTATCTGTATGTTATTATTTCTCCAATGGCACTTAGATGATCTCTGATCTCTGAAATCTTCACGTAGAAGGTAGCAATGGTGTCATCTTTCGTCGTCTTGATATTTTGAATTTGGTGTTTCAATGTAAGAGCTTTGTTTGTGTTGTTTCTCTCAAACATCTACTTCAATGCATCATACATTTCATAAGTTGTCTTCAGGGTAGAGATGCGAGGTAGTAGATGATCTCTTACTGAATAAATGATTATATTCCTTGCTTTGACATCATTTTCCTTCCACTTAGCCTTCTCTTCATCGGTAGCTGTTGCTAGTAGAGTCTTATCTATCAATATCAATAGGTCATACTCTTCCAGAGTGATGTGTAATCTTGACTTCTAGGAGCTGAAGTTGCTTGTTCCATCAAGCCTATCTTCCACCAAAGTTTTGTTCCTCATGGCTTGCAGATTCTTCACAAACCCGAACGACTAGGCTAGAAACGCTAGCGTTTTTCAAGAGGATGTCTCTAGGGGGTTTATTGGACTTATGACTGCCAACCAGAAAACCTAGAGAGTCAAAGGAACCTCATCAAGCTGCAAAAATTCTCCAACGTTCTGTAGAAACCCTAAAACCGAAATTCTGCAGAAACCCTAGGGCCGAAAATCAAAACTCCTTCGATTTTTCATCTGAGAGTTGCAGGAGGTGCGTTGGCAAAGGCCATACTTTTGTGTGCAAAAAATAGGCCCAACGTTCAAGGGGAAGGTGCTAAAACTAGCTTGAAAAGGAAAATGGATGGAGCCATTTTTTTTATAGTTGCAACAAGGAGGTGATGGATGGCTCTTCAATGGCCTGTGAAATGGCTCTTCAGGAACTCTGCTATGATAGCATGTTGAATTTTAATGCTTATCTCAAGCACATTTAGTTTATTTTCAATTGAGCATGGACTTGAACCATAAACAATGTAGCTGCACTAGTTACAGTAACCAAGATCACAAGAAGAATAACCATGCACAAGAACACAAGAAGTTATCATGGGAAAACCCTTCTCAACCAAGGGAAAAACCCAACAACCCTTTGCTTTAGAGTCAAGAGAAGATCCCCCACACCATAAACCCTAGAGCACACAAGAGGGTGCTTCTATGACCTAGAAAACTTGCGCATAAGAGGAGAGCGCACTTCAACCATACAAGTAGATTGAGAGAATGTTACAATGAAGTGTGAGTTGAGTGATCCACAATGGGGATATACTCTCTTATATATACAAGACCTAACTCACCAATAGATGTGTCTATTGGCACAATAGGGTTGACTTGTACTACTCAAAAATATAATTAATCTTTTACCAAATATTAATTATCTTTACATGGTGGGGCCGACTTGTACCCTTTACAATACAAATTAGGGTTACACAATAAATCTTACTCTTAGACAATATATCAAGGATCTCTCACATCTTTTACTGCTCAACCACTAGGGACACATCCACCTATGCTCAGCCACAGGGACGTCACTCTCAACAGATCAACTCAACTAAGTCCATAGGAGTACCATCTGGAGAGCCATCTCAAGTCAACTCAATTAAGTCCAGAGTCTGACAGGAGACCATCTCAAATCATCTCAACTCAGTCCAGAGGAGCACAACAAAAAACCACACACGTAATCTCAACTCAGTCCAGAGGAGTATGACACACCCATCACATGGAATTTCTCACAGATTGTCTCAACTTAGTCTAGAGGAGAATGACATGGAGATTGTCTCATGAAGCTGCAATCATCAACATATATATGGAACACTCATCATTGTAATCATATATCGATCACATCTCATATGAAGAAAAACAACATGGTATCAGAGAGGGACTTGGCTTGACTCCTTCATAGGAGGGCCTGGGAAAATGAGAGTAGAGTAAAATGTTAGGAGTGTTAGATTTATGGGGTTGTTACAATCTATATGTACAACATATTTACTTTTTATTCCTACCTAAATTATAGAAAGAATCCCATAAATTATGGTGGGTAATAATTTCTAGTAAAAATGTCTAATTACCTAAATATGAGGAATGTAATGCATATTTACTTCTACGAAAACTTAGACACATATATTTTTTCTCTCTCACACGTGGGAAGTGATCTAAGGAAGAGACCAAAGTTTATAAGAAGTTGAAATTTTACGAGTTACTTAGTGATGTTCTAGAGTTTACTAAAGTAATATCGTATATCATTGGAAGTAATTACCACTTGCAGAAAAATGTGCTTGTCTAATTTAACACTAGAAAATCAACATGGTTAGCCATATGACATCGAGAATATGATGGATGTGTGTTGGTATCCGTATGACATCAAGTATATGATGGATGTGTGTTGGTCATAGTAGAAGACATATCATTTAGAAGGTTATTATATATAGTTGTGCATAAGATAAATTGATCTCCTCTAGGAGATTCTTTTTGTTGTTCTTATTTCTTGTTCTAGGAAGGTCACATGTAATAACTATCAGAAGGAGCCATAATGATGGTCGTAGGAGGAAGACATGGAGGGCAAGACCTTCCAACATGATATCAAGGGGAGACATTGCCAAAAATGATGCTCAGAGATAGAAAGTCTCTAGGAGAAATGTACCTCCCAAGATGGGACCATGCCAAATAACAGAGACAATTCTAGTAATCATGGATACAACCAGTCAAGACCGAATGTAGCACAACTATGGTTATAGATCCAAGTAGAGGAGGTTGTACTACATCCAGAGGGAGCATAGATTTAGTTACCACCAAAGAATGAGGAAGAGATACCTTTGGTGTCATAGGGAGTAGAGATAGAGGAGGAGTCACCTCCAACTCTAGAGGGAGTGTTGATGTTTGAGGAAACATCATGAGGCATTCTCCCTAAAGGGTCCTGCATGGACTAGTAGGGGGGAATGTAGATTTCATCCTGACGTGCCTCAGATGGTGAGATGAAGGAACCAAGAAATTTGTTTCACAAGGAAACCTCGATATGTATTGTGAGACATTGGTTCCATGAGGGAACCTCGATATGTCTTAGACATTGGTTTCATGAGGAAACTTCTATATGTCAAATATGGTCCAAGATGACATTACCTTTCAGAGGGAGACAATTGAGCCTATTGATCAAATTGGTTCTGTTGATCCCGTAGCTCCAGTTAATGTTCCTAGAGTTATTGCAATAGGTCGGAAGAGACCTGCATGGGCTCGTTAGAATTTGCAGGAGGCAGAAGGGCATGCAACTACTCATGGTACCTTCTGAGTGAGAAAGATACCTCATATATATTCATGCTATGTCGCAACTATGAACCACATCATTCATTTTGAGCCTTCCTGTTATGAGGAGGCAACTAGTCATCCAGTATGGAGAGATGTTATGATGGAGGAGTATTAGTCTATCATGAAGAATGATGTGTGGGATATTGTTCCGAGAACTAAGGGGAAGTTTGTAGTGAATTCCAAATGGATCTATAAGATGAAACACAAAGTTGATGGGAGCATGAAGAGGCACAAAATGATATTTGCTGCTAGAGGATTCTCTCAGGTGGATGGAATAGATTACAAGGAGACATTTTCTCCTGTTTCTCGATACACTTCTATCTGGATGATTATTTACCCTACAACATCCATGGGTTGGAAAGTACATCACATGGATGTGAAGACAACCTTTCTCAATGGAGAGATTGAGGAAGAAGTATACATCGAGTAGCCATATGGTTTCCTGATACATGAGAAGGAGTTTCATGTCTGCAGGTTGAAGGACCTGTATGGACTCAAGCAGACACCTCAAGCTTGGTATGTGAGGATTGATGGACATCTCATGAGTTTGGGATTCAACAAAAGTGTTTCCAATCCCAATATGTACTACAAGACTGTTAATGGTGAGTCCCTGATTTTGGTCCTCTACGTTGATGATTTATTCCTCACCGATACAGAGAGATTTATTGTTGAATGCATGTATGTGTTGGCCTCTGAGTTTGAGATGAAGGACCTTGGTATGATGCACTACTTATTGGGACTAGAGGTGTGGTAGAGGACTGATGAGATCTTCCTGAGTCAGGGAAAGTACACAGTTGAGATATTGAAGAAGTTTGGAATGCTAAATTGGAAGCCCATGGCTACACCAATGGTGACGAATCTAAAGAAACTAAGTGTGTATTTTTCTGATTCTGATGAAATTGATCTGTACAAATAGTTTATTGGATCATTGATGTATCTGGTTAACACTAGACCAAATATTTGTTATGCAATGACTATACTTAGCCAATTTATGAGTCAGTGGAGAGAGACACACTGAATTGCTGTGAAGCATGTGTTGAGATACCTACGAGGCACAATTGGACATGGTCTGAGATACACTTCCAGTATTTACATGAGATTGCAGGGATATACTGACTTTGATTGGGCAGGGAGCGCAGTGAAAAAGAAGAGCACCTCTAGGTGTTTCTTTATTTTCGGATTTGCCATGGTTTACTGGTGTAGTAGGAAACAAAATTTTGTGACCTTGAGCACCACAGAAGTAGAGTACATTGCATTGAGTGTGGAAGTCTGGGAAGTAGTGTGGATTTGCAAGCTCCTTGTAGATTTATTTGGACATGTGTTGGATTCAATTTTTATTACGAGTCATGGTACAAAGGAAGGAATTACTGGTGCAATACCTTCCTACACATGATGATGTTGTTGATGTTCTTACCAAACCAGGATGAAGTTAGAGTACTTCCATGACAGACTCGGCATGGAAAAGAATGCCTCCCTCGCTGAGAGGGAGTGTTGATGTTTGCAGATTCCTAAGACATTCTCTAGATCCTAATCCTATGTGAATGAGTTGATTTGATCTGTGAGGACACTTATCCAAGAAGGGATAAGTGGGTTTGGGCTTATCCAATAAGGGATAAATGTGTTGATCTACGAGGAAAATTATTCGAGAAGGGATAGCCCAACGTCCCTTGTGGAGAGCACACAAGGACACATCCCATGTGGAGAGCACATGAGGACATGTCAAGGGAGTTGACCTTGATGTCACACACTAAGGGGAGTTGACCCTAGTGTTTCTAGAAGGAGTAACCTCTAGAAGTCCACATGGGAGTGCCATCTGTGACAACAATTCTCCAGATCGTACTCCTCTATGAATTGAGTTGAGTTGATCTGCGAGGACACTTATTCAAGAAGGTGTTAGCACTAGAAGCCACCTCTGGATTGAATTGAAGGTAAGCCCAGTACCCATCAGAGTTCTATGTCACGGGTTGGTTTTCAAAGAGGTCAAATGGGTGCAGACTCAAGATGATATCGTTTTAACTCAAAAAAAATGGACTAGCATGCATAAGCAATTGAGGTCTGGAATCGACTTCAGTCAGTAAGTTGAAGTAAGGGTGAGTAGAGGGAAGACTTTGGTGAGGAGAGTGTAGATATTTGCTATGGACATCAAGTCTTCCAGCATCCCAAAGAGGAAAAACTTAAACACAAGATCTTCTTGAGTTCAAATCTCAAAGAAACTGAAAGGAATTATAATAACACTATGATCAAACATTCATCATAATACAATCACAATAATTCATGTGAATCAACCACTCATGAAATATTTTAGTATCAAAGGGAAACAAGAGGGAGCAAGAAATATGACTATCATTAAACAAGAAATTTCAGACTACAATGCATAACCAGAGAACCAAAAAGCTTCATTTAAAACTTTACAATACGGGAGCTTTTCTCTACCCTCGACCATAACAAAATATCAAAACCGAGTATTTATACTCAGAACAATTTTCCACCATGAGAGATGTGACTTGGCTATTACATTCAAAACTTTGCGTCTGCATTTTCTTCTGTAAGTCTACACTTGCATTCTTCTGTTAGACGCGATCTCATATCAGTATGGGATTTGTAGGAGAATTTGTTGACAGGGGAACTCTCGGCTGACAGTCTGCTTACACGACCGTCTTTCCATTCTTTCCATTTATGGGGTGAGACGAGGTTTCAACAACCTCCCCCATTTTCATTAACTACTTTCATTGGGATTGGGATGGAGCTTGACACCCATGAATGGTCCAGGAGACGTTCATGAATCCTTCAAGTCAATCCCGATGCCTTGAGACCACGTAGATCTTCCCCTGTAAAAATACGAGCGCCCTCGGCTTTTGGAGTGGCTCCTCTCCATCGCTTCATGTGACCTCCGGTCATGACCTGATGCTTCTTTTTTTCAAATTTTGGGACTTCGTATTTCAGGAATCTTCACTCCACTCGATTCCAAATATCCTGATACTTGAACTTGCGAAATGGCCCATCCATATCGATGGTTGGACCTACTTCGAATTTGACAGCCACGATTGTATCCTCAAATAACCTTAGTCACTAGCCGTCCAACATGTGCATGCCCTTCTTTATAGCCCCTCTTTCCAAATGAATGTGGGCAGTGACCACGGGCCCAATTCCTAGGTGCTTCACAATTTCGCATTTCGCGACTCCGCATTGTGCTCCATGCTCAAACCTTCGAGTCGTGAAATCATGATTTCTCGTATTAGGTGCCACGCATCCTCGCTAGATTAGATGGCTCTTGCTAATTTTGGGTTTCGGGGATTCAAATATTTTACAAACAACTTCAACAACGTTCCAAACTCTCAATTCCTGCGCTTATAACTTTTCGTTGATCTCTGAACTTCAAAATGAAATTTACTCCGCCAAACTGAACTTGCTCACTCGCTTGATTCAAGTCCATATCATACCGCTCTAAGTGTTTCACTTGTGATTATGGATGTAGCCTCTGTAAACAAATACTTGGATGACTGAATGAGGGCTTAGGAAAGCAAAAGGATCAACGACAGAGACAAGGAGAGAGAAGCGATCGACCTCAGAGAAAAAAAAAAGGCTTAGGGTCAACACCTCTCAGGCAGGCATAAGAAGAAAACTATAAGCCGAAAGGAAAAACCTTACGATTGGGTCTGCAAAAGGAGGAGAGACAGGAAAAATTACAGAATAAGGAAAAAACCCCAGATTCACAAGACTCTGACAAGTTTATGTGATAACATTTGGCTCCACAGGGGATGGCATGCTTCCTGCGAGCTGCTAAGAACAAGCAGTTCCAGTGCCTTAGCTTTGGGCTATGGAGTCTCCTATTAAAAACAAAATAAACATAAAACATGAACGATATTTACAATGGTGGGACGCCGACTGCGGCTTTAAACAATTTTTTTTTCCAGGAAGTGCCCATTTACAGGGCCACTAAAAACTCCATCACCCTCCAAATTATGCAACCTATAAGTATTATTTGAAAGTGTCTCAAAAATTTTGAAGGGTCCAATCCAAAGGGATTCAAATTTACCATGCTTGCTCTTGTCATGTCTGGGTGCATCCCATTTGAGTACTAGATCCCCCAACTGGAAATCATCCTTACTGCTTTTCTTGTCAAACGACTGTTTGATCCTCTGCTGATGGTCATGTGCCCTGTCTAGTAGCTTCTCTCTAGTTTCCTAAACTTCGTCCAGTTGTAATGTTCTCCTGACCATGTCATCAGGTTCTCCTTGGTAGTCTAGGAATAATTTTTCAAGGCGAGATGAGAAGGAAAGATGGTGTCAAATTCATACACAAGCTGAAAAGGAGAGGTGCCACGAGACCTCTTTGTTGTCACTCTATCAACCCACAGAGAAAAAATGAGCTTTGAATCCCATGCCTTCTTGTTGTCTTCTAGCAATATTTTGATAATTTTTATGAGGCTCTTATTAGAAGACTCTGCCAGTCCATTCCATTGGGGGTAGTAAGGAGTTGAGTGAATCAATGCAATCCCAAACTACTCACAGAATTGAATCAATGGTTTGGCCTTAAAGGATGCAACATTATTAGTGACAATTCTTTTCGGACATCCAAACCTTTCTATAATATCTTCAAGAAAACTAATGATTACTTTGTGAGAAGCACTCCTTGTGGGGATAACTTCTATCCATTTGGTGAAGTAATTAGTGGCAGTCAAGATCCATCTATGATGACCACTCGAAGGAGGATGAATATCCCCAATAAATTCTAGGCCCCATTGCTTAAAGGGTCTTGAAGCTGCTACAAGCTTCAATGACAGAGACTTGAGTTGCTTCTTCCCAGAGAATTTCTGACATTTGATGCAAGCCCTAATTTTCGTAGACATCAGTGAACAGAGTAGGCCAGAAGTACCCAGCCCTGAGAATTTTGTAGGCCGTGGTTCTCCATAAGTGATGTTCCCCACATAGGCTGTCATGAAAATCAAACATAATCCTTTGGGCCTCCTGTGGGTCTAAACATCTCAACAACACTCCTAGAGGGTCTTTCCAATACAAAGCCTAGTCAATAAGGCAATATCTAATCGCTTTGAGCTTTAAATCTCTTGCCTTTCTCTTCTCCATTCCATCTAGAGGTCGCAACATTTGCATAAAATATATGATATCTTTTTACCAAGCACATTCTGCTAATGGGGGACTATCCCGAGGGCTCCTATCAGACACTTTAGTCTACTAATTTTCTGAGCAAGTGTTGATGAAGTTAAACTCCAAATATTTACAATTATATTCAACCAACAACTTGGCTAAACCTTGGCCTTTGACTAGCTTGATGGGTTTTATTTCCAGATCAAATTCAAGGATTCTGGCAATCCACTTGCTCCTCCTCCCATCTATGTCAGGCTAGATGAGGATGTCCTCCATAACAACTAAAGGAACATATAAAATGATATTCGAATGCAGAACACTGACTCTTAATGCTTTGAGGGCTTTCACCAGGGCATAGGCCTGCTTCTCCATGATGTCATATCTGGCTTCTGCGTCTCTTAATGCTCCGCTGAAAAAAGAAATAGGTTGCTCCAGACCTGCATCATTCTTTTGTAGTAAAACAACGACCACTGTATCAAATGAAGTAAAGGAAAAAATCAGAAAATCCTTGGAATAATCGGGACTGATTAGCACAGGTGCTTCAATCAGTGCCTTCTTGATTTAGTTGAAGGATTCTTTGGACTTGGTAGTCCATTTTACTTCGTTCCCCTTCCTGAGCATGGCTATGATATGCTTCACCAATTTAGCAAAATTTGAAACAAACCTTCTCATAAAATTGATTTTGCCCAAGAAGGACTGAACTTATTTCTTGGATCTGGGAAGTGATAAGGCTTGTATAGCTTCTACCTTGCTTGAATCAATCCTGACCCCCTTAGCTGATACGATGTGTCCCAACAATTTTCCTTCCTCCATTGCAAATAAAGACTTCTTGGGATTTAGGGAGAGACCAAACCTTCTGCATTTCGAGAAGACCTTTCTTAGATGTTGACAGTGTTCTTTATCAGATTTGGAGAAGACTATTATGTAATCCAGATTGATGACCACAAGTTTGTCTCTTTCTCTAATGAAGGAGATGTCCATGGCTCGTTGGAAGGTTGCTCCTGTGTTCATCAATCCAAAGGGAATTTTCACATACATGAATGTGCCCCAAGGAGTGGTGAAGGTTGTCTTTTCTCTGTCTTCAGGCAGGACAAAGATCTAATTGTAGCCAGTAAAACCATCAATCATGAAGATCTTGGATGCATCTGTCACCCTCTGCAATATGTGTTCCATCTTTGGAAAATGGTAATTGTCCTTCTTAGAGCTTCTGTTCAGATTCCTGAAATCAACACAAAGTCTGATTTCTCTACTCTTTTTCCTTACTAGAACTAAGTTGGCCACCCATTAAGAATATCTCAAAGGGACAATCATTTGGGCGTCCAACAATTTCTTTACCTCCCTTTCCATAATAGGCAACAACATAGGATTTATTTGTCTTAACTTCTGCCTAAATGGTTTGACCTCCTCTTTCAATGGGATCTTATGCTCAATGACAGTTATGTCGTATGTTCTGAGGTCTTCATAGGTCCAGGAAAACACATCAACAAATTATTTTAATAGCTGAGTATACTCGGCTCTTTGCTCCCTTGACAGGCTGCTTGACAACTTGACAAACTTTGGATCCTCCTCTATACCAATATTGCATTCAGCTACATCAACATCCTCAGTTGGGCCTTTAAACTTTACAGCCACATTGTTCCCATTGGACAATATTTCTAAAGGAACTAGTCCTTTTGGAATGTGGTTGCTAGGAAACTGAACAATATAGTGATTAGTAATTTTATTTAAAAATATATCAGCGTGAGGGTCACCTTCGAAATCATGATCCTGATCAATGTGTAATGTGTAAATTCTAACCTTGTACAATATCTACTGTAAACTGATATTTAAAAAAGAACATAAAATATACAATGGCAAATACAAACATTACACAGAGTTTTTTCACATGGAAACCCAAACCGGGAAAACTAGCATATATTATATTCATACATTGTGTTACATTGTTTACAATACAATATACATATAGGAGCCAACGGCATCCAAAACCATAAACCAATGACCTGGATTAGCCCAAAACCCTAATTCCTTAACCGGAAATAGAAAACGATCGGCAAAAAACCATGTGCCGAAAAAACCACGTAAATATCATGTGGTCCCGGAAATATGTCGTCCTGGTGCGAAAATTTTTTTCGGGGGCGCTGCCCCCGAACCCCTGCACCCCCCCTCTAACTCCCTTGCGCGCCCGACGCAAACGCTTAGACACTACTACTCGTGCAAAGAATATAACACATACCCAACATAATGCAAAGAACTCATCAACAAACTCAAGAATTTTTCTAATCTCAAGATCATCCTTGAACACATTCCAATGCTTGACATTGCCAGGTACAGAGGCCCTATATCTTACCTCAACCTCATACCTAAGCTTAGGTGGTAGTGGGATTTTGAAATGGCTCGCTGGGACAACCAAAGAATCAACCATAATATTCTCCTCTCTTGGAATAAATGAAATGTTGAAAGTTAAGAAGAAATTGTCAATTAGGTCCCACACCTCATTTATGCCTAGGGTGCTTGTCTTGATAAATATTTTTGACCTGATGAACAATTAGTTCAACATCTCCAAATACTGCTAGCTTTTCAATCCCCATGTCTTTTGCATCCCTTAAACCCAAAACAAGAGCCTCATATTTTGCCACATTGTTGGTAGCTTCAAATTCTAGTTTATAGGACAAAGGTATAGCCTCTTGACAAGGTGACACAAAAACCACTCCAGCACCAACCCCTTCCTTGGAAGAGGTTCCGTCGAAGAATATCTTCCACACAAAAGTAGTTGGGGGAGGTATTTCACGAAAATAAAAGGGTTGCTTTTTGATTTCAACAGGAGCTTCAGAAGCATCTGCAAGCTGCAATATTCTGGATCCTAAGTGAGTGTTCAAAGACAAAATAGGATGGTTGATGGGGTTTTCTTCATCACTAATGATGTATGCCAGCTGTGCTTCCCTGTAAAGTCTCCTTTGTTCACCCCTGAACACATGAATGGTGGCGTATGAAAGGTCTATCTGCAAGGTTCCCCCTAGTCTCTTTATCCAAGATCTAGATATGAGCATTCCAAACTTAGGGGGAACATCAACCACTACGATATCCACGACTACGCTCTTCGTGGACAACTGGAACAGGGACAAGGTTAGGTCTTTGATAACCCCAAGGCACTTCACCTTCCTGGAATCGAAATAATACAGGTCATGGTAGGTTTTTGTGTCTTCCAACCCGATTTCTTCCATGACAATCTTAGGAATAAGATTGTGGGATGCTGCTGAATCCATTAAGCAGTTATGCAACACCTTATCATGGATGTTCAATGAAGTGTAGAAGGGAAGGGAGGAATCATCTCTATCTTCTACCAAAGTCCTAATATGACAACTCGATTTTCATCTTGCAAATTGACTGAGTCTGTGGGATGAGACATCGGTTTAGACTGCAATAGTTTAGAGAGTCTCCTTTTGAAATCTTCATGCTTGACTAGTTCTGAAAGGGGTACATGGATTCTAAGTTTTTGGATTTCATGGTCAAAATTGAAGAAGGGAGAGGGCTTCAGAATCTCCTTCACTTCTGGGACGAGACCTTTGACCATTGGTGAAGGTTTTTGTACCTCCTTTTCTTTGCTACTATCTTCCACATTATCAGCAGGCTTCTCTGCTCTGGTATGCTGATCGGGAATATCAGGGTTTCCTTCCTTCTTCTTGGACATGAGGCTATATCTGTTTGGGTTTCTGTTGGTATTTTTCCCTTTGCTCAACTCATTTAATTGACTACCCATGAGAGACTATTCATATGCAGCTTGGGTTAAATGAGGGAATGAGGAGGTATCCCTAATATAATGAATTCCAGGGTCAAGCTCTTCCTCCTCTCCTTCTTCGTTATTTTGGAGAGGAGCCTGAAATTTCTAGTCATCTCTATCTCTGTTTCTTTGATCTCTTTGGATGGTTTGAGGAGTATTGTTAGGCCTCCTATAGTTACCTCTGTTATCAACATTTTGGGGATTTCTGTAGTTCTGCTTTCCTTCTAATTCGATCTTTTCCATTCTAGCAGAAAGTGATTTTAGTAGCTTGGTCATTTCATCTGTTTGAAGGGGGGCAACAAAAGAACTAGAAGTCGAAACTTCAGACTTACCTTTTCTTCTGTCTCTATCAACCTTACTCCTAAGCTTATCAACTGCCAGTATATTAGATTCTAGTTCAATGGCTGCATCTTGCATATGAGCCAAGGAGGTAGCTGTTCTTTCTCTCAACAGGAGGAAAAAATCAGGGTCGAAAGCACTAGCATAAGTCATTTTAGCAGAGGTTTCTGTGGGTTTAACTTCAGAAGGAATATTTTTATACATCTTATTAAATCTCTTCGAGAAGTCTGAAACAGATTCCCCTTCTTCTATTTTAAGTTCTCCAAATTCTGTAATATAATAAAGAAGATCTTTTTTATTCCCCCAATTTCTTAAGAATAAGTCATCCAGAGCAGAAATCCTGTCAATAGATCTAGGAGGCAAGTCCTTAGACCAATCCATAACATCACCATCAAGGATCTATACGAAAAATCTCATACACACATCTTCATTTTTGATGGCATGGATTTCTGCTAATCTATAAAAGGATGCAAGGTGCTCTTCTGCAGTCATGTATGCCTCTCCTGTGAATTGGGGCATGCGCTTAAGGGAGTCTATGGCTGGGAGAGCATTCATAGGCTAAGGTAAAACCAGAGGGGTGTATCTAACAACCAATATCTCAACCATCCTATTTCTAGGAGGATTAACACCTGTGATTTGGACACAAACTGGAGGAGAATCGGGAGGAGATGGAGTTCATATAGGGGAGATTGGAGGCGTTCTTTTGGGAGAAAAAGGAAACAACAGAGGATTTGGAGAAAAATCCACAGGGCTTGAGGGAACATAGGTTTCCCTCTCTGTCAAAGAAACAACTGTAATAGGAGGAGGAGTAGTGAAATTAGGAGAGGGGAAATCAACAAGAAAACTCCCAAAATTTAAACTTCTAGAAGCTCCAACAGATGGTGTAATAGGAAAATGAGAAACAAATATTGGAGTTGCTATAGGAGGATAATGAAAATCATCAGAAATACCCGGTTCAACAACATAAGTGCCTTCCTGAAGGGTCGGTCATCTTCTGATAATTTTCTCTGGGTTAGCTTCAGGTGTTGCTAAAGGCAGATGTGGAGTAGACCTCGCGTGTCTGCCTCTGGAAGCCACATCTGAAATCGTGGAGTCGCCAGGTGCATAATTGCAATATTTAATATTTTGAGTTCTGATGCACCTTTAGAACCAGTAAGCTTTGTCGTTCAATCCCAGGGAAAATATTCAATTCGTCCTCGACAACGACGTCATAAATGTTAGGACTAGAAGTCACCTCTGGATTGCGTTGAAGGTAAGCTCAGTACCCATCAAAGTTCTATGTCATGGGTTGGTTTTTAAAGAGGTCAAATGGGTGCAGACTCGAGATGATATCATTTTAACTCAGAAAAACTGGACTAGCATGCATAAGCAATTGAGGTCTGGAATCAACTTCAGTCAGTGATTTGAAGTAAGGGTGAGTAGAGGGAAGACTTTGGTGAGGAGAGTGTAGAGATCTGTTGCAGACATCAGGTCTTCCAACAACCCAAAGAGGAAAAACTTAAACACAAGATCTTCTTGAGTTCAAATCTCAAAGAAACTGAAAGGAATTATAATAACATTATGATCAAACATTCATCATAATACAATCACAATAATTCATGTGAATCAGTCACTCATGAACTTTTTCAGTATCAAAGGGAAACAAGAGGGAGCAAGAAATCTGTCTGTCATTAAACAAGAAATATCAGACTACAACGCATAACCAGAGAACCAAAAAGATTCATTTAAAACTTTACAATACGAGAGCTTTGCTCTACCCTCG
>ML830104.1:25430-56689 GCA_009831015.1 Picea engelmannii | reverse complement strand
ACCATTAATTCCAAATAATATCACTTTTTTTGAATAACAACACAACTAGGTTACTTAACCAAACATTAGTAGAATCATAAAAAAATAGAAACCAATCACATTGCATAACATATCTAGGTAATCACCCCTATTAAAACCTCGAAGGGAAAACCATATCTGAGTTTGATTTTATTAATAAAATCCTTGGGCTCCCATATTGGGATAATGTCCCATTAGAGGAATAAAATGCAACAATAGCCTAGCCTACCTGGTTGCTATCTCCCTTGTTGCCCCTTTGCTCCTTTCCTTAGCCCTGCCCACTCACACTTGGTTGAACTCTCTTCACCCACTCAATGAGATCTCCTTACTCTATTTGTGCCATGCTCTCACCTAGGATGCCTTTTATTACATTGAGTTAACCCTAAATACAAAACCCTATATCTCCTCTAACCTGATCAACGACTGAGATCTAATTTCATGTTTACTTTAGATCTAACGGTTAGGGTTTAATTAACCCACTTAAGTTAATAATTCCAAATAAATTAGACATATAATTTAATTAATCTCACATCAATCTAAAAGGTCGTTCACTTTGATAATTAACACATAAAGTGAACTTCTTAAGGTTCCAAGAGATTACAAGGATGACTTCCACATGCTGGACACCGAGCCTATGTGGAAGTACATGTCCGATGCTAATACATCAACAATTAATATGCCCATTTGGAACTTATAACATTGTTCCTTAAGGAAAAATATGTAAATTTGGATGTCTTCTTGCAATTTAATATTTCCTCCGATATTTCTACCATCTTAGAGATGGATGCTTCCATGACTTCCACTTTCTTAGTGTGACTGGTCAGTTCTCTTCTTATTTTGGCTAGCTCTTCCTTCAAGGATTTATTCTCTTCCTGATGTTCTCTTCTACTATCAATGTTATGCATTTTCATTATTTGGAATTTCTCTTGCAAGTTACTGAGTTGTTGTTCTCGGTCATCTATACTACTATTCTTTCCTCCACCTTCCTCCACTTTGCTATTTTTTGTCTCCACTAGGCTCTTCCACATAAGAGCTTCAACCCTTGCTGCCTCTAGTTCACTCAAGATGATTTTCATAGCTATATTTGTTTGTGGATTTGCTGCGATTTCCTCTTCTTGTGTCTCTGATGGGCCCTTGGTAGGGCTAGGAATGTCCTCCAAGTCTACTACAATGGTAGAGATGGGTGTGATAATTTAGGTGGATGTTTGAGAATTTGTTCTTGTGCTTCTAGAGGTATGTCCACCCTTTCTTGTAGTTGGGGTTTCCCCCTTGTTTTTCAAAGGACTGTTCTTTGGGGTTCACATCTTGATTAATGTGGCAGCTACTTCTTTATCTTCACCTTCTAGCTTTATCTTTTTTTGGGATTTTCTTATTTTTGAGGATTCTTCCCTCCCATCTTTCTTCTTTCTCCCCGTATCCCTCTCTGGGTTGGGCTCCTTGACAATGTGTTGAGAGGCCAAAAAATCCTCTTTGTCCATGCTCACAAAGTCCTCCCAAAACACTCTAATATTTTTCTTCTCTAGAGCATCACAAACTACATGATTAATGAGGTCATGGTGGGAAAATGCCTCTTCTCTTTCCTTCTTGACCTTGGAACTCATCTCCCTCAAAGATTGTAGCAGAAAATAGGAGATGCTAAGGTTTTCCTTAGGTATTTGGTGGAACATATTTCCGAACTAGTGTAAAATATGAAATGGTATGCATATAACATACTTAGTCTATCTTCACAAGTTATATGCTTTAGCAAGTGATTTGCTTGCTCATCCAAAGGTGTAGTGAGACTTTCTATCTTGAATCCATTCTTATTCTCTTCTGGTTTTTCATACCCGAAGACAAATATTTTCTTGGCATTAATATCATGTTGTATTTCATCCTTATTCCAAGGTAGACCCATGGGAAGTATTGAAACTCTACTTAAACAACCTCATTTTTTCTGAATTTCCATCCTTCTCACTACTATTATATATTCTTGGTTTTTGACATTCTGAAAATTGTATGCAAACTCTAGTGCCATCATATCTATGCAATCTATCAAAATAGACCAACTAATTGGATTGTTACAATATCTCTACTACCTCAAGGTTGTTATATACCTTGGAGGTTTATGTATGCTTCCTCTTGTTGAAACCACCCCCGATATTTCACTTTGATGCATGTTCTGTGTAGTTTGTATGGTTGAATACAGGGACAACTTCACCAGCTAAAAATATTCTTGCAATAGAGGATATCAAAATAACGTATATTGACCCTCTTGGTTTTCTGATGTGAAGGGAGAATAAAAAAATAAGAGGTACAATATGACTCAACAATTATTGAAGGTGGATGGAGAAATCACAGGCTCTAGGATTTGAGATTGCAAAATCTAGAAACAAAGAAATGTAGTGTTTGGAAGTTCAAAGATTTTGTGCTTTTGGAGACTATCAGTTTAGGATAGCTATCCTATAGCAATTATATTCACCTCCAATTTCAAAACTAAAACTAACCACATGAACTATAGAAGTTCCAACAATAGGGTTACAACTTCCTATGACATATAAGTTCAAAATTTTATAGAAACCAAGTTTGAGCTTGCCACCTTTGAACTTTTCTTGGACAACCAAGGTGGTAGTTTGTGTATATGGTGAATGAGAGTCTAAGGAGTGCAAGGTTATGAATTCGACCCCTTCTAGTACTTTGAGAATAGGGGTGTAGAAGACTGGTTAAAGCAACTTTGTGTAGTATTATAGTCAGGGATGGATAAACTGTAGCAACAATAGGAGAAGAAAAATGATGGGTATCTTATAGCAGCAAGGATAGGATATCTAAGAGGGTTCCAAGAGTTTGTAAAATACTCTTGGACACACACACACATAGTCTTGTGAAAAAAATATGAAGGGAAAACTGGACAAATGTTGAGAAGAAATGAGGAGGATATCATAAATTTTTGATCTGAGATATGCTATGTGAAGAACTTCTCAGATTTCCTTCCTATAGTTGATGTCGATTCTGGAAGCCTAAAACATTGACTTCTAAGCTCGAAACTAGTGCTTCTAGCATCCCTTATGCTATTTTCCTCTTGCGTAGTCTTTGAGATTGTATGTTATTGCACAATGGTTGGTTGAATAATGTTTTGGATTTCTTTGGCATGCATGCACAACTTATCATGATTATGATCTTGGGTGGTAGGAGCATTCTTATTTTTCATTTCAAAAGGTTGTTGTACACTTTAGTTGTGTTATTCTTGTCAGCGATGTGACTTTTGTCATAAATCCTCGCTCTCTTGAAGATGTCACTTATAATTGATTCCAACGATGTCTTTTCCTTGTTATCTACTAATAACTTAATTTGCCACCTCAAATAACTTAGTGACCCATCCTATGATGAGATTGAGGCCCACCTCACCGATGAGGGAAGTTGGGTTGTTTGACCATAACTAAAATTATGGGGTGCAATTGGTCAATTAAATAAAAATGAGCTTGAGAAATGAGTGAGTGAGGTATGATTGATATGCGTGATATGCTTGCATATATGTTGTCGAAAGTATTAATGAAGTATCGCTGGGTTGTAGAGCTCCTTCCATGCTTGCTGTAATCATTTGACATGAAAACAATCATTTTTACTATCTCTTGTAGCTTCTGCTAGCTTTTATAACTCATGAGGTGATCCACATGTTTTGTCTTGTATGCGGAAGTGACCTTGCATTTGCACTACTAGGCACTTGACTTTGGAATAGGTGTTTTATAAAGTTGTAATAAAGTGACTCATATGTTAAAATGACTTTTTGTAAAGTGACCTTCTATTATTTTATTATAGTGACTTTATGTCATAAAAGTGCACTTATGTCATAAAGTGGAAAAATAACTTTAGTAAATTTAAGTGATTAATTTTGGAGGGAATGAATCATGTCCCTTGATCTTGTAAAGGAAAGATTAGATCTTATCCATTGGATTTAGGGATGGGGAAGGTGAAAATTCATTTTTTAGATTATAAGAGTAAGCCTAGGGTAGTGTGCAAGACAAGTTAAGAGAAATTTGAGAGAGTTGGGAAGGAAAGTGTATGCAATAGATATGGCACTAATTCCAAGAGAGTTTGGGCACAAATCCCAAGAGTAATTTCTGTGAGAAATTTGTTGAAGCGCACAACTGAGAGGGAGGTCGTACTGTATGGATTTGTATAGGCTGTACAACATAAACGTGGGCATGATTTTCGAGGTAGCTTGTGGCATGGTTTTCGAGGAAGATTGTGGGTTTTTCTTGCTGCAAATTAGCCGTACAAATATGACTGTACAATAGATGGTTGGCATGGGTTTCAAGGTGTTTTTTCTCACCTGGGTTATACAGGACGTAAGGTATTGTGGCACGATTTTCAAGGA
Organism: Picea engelmannii; assembly: GCA_009831015.1. Lineage (NCBI taxonomy): Eukaryota > Viridiplantae > Streptophyta > Pinopsida > Pinales > Pinaceae > Picea > Picea engelmannii. Next base: position 52,320 of record ML830104.1, on the reverse strand, counting down.
AAAAGTTGGGCACTGTTTGTGGGTGTCGAGAAGTGAGTTTACTTGTGGTTCTCTTTATGTGAAATGAATTATTATTGTTTCTTTTGTACTTCCTGAAGCTGATAATAAATTTCTCTTGGTGGGTTTCCCTGGCTGGTTGCCAAAAATCAGAGCGTGCACATGTGTTTTGTGATTGCTGTTCATTATTATTTTCCACTGCTAGTTACTTAGTAATGTGTGTTTCTGATTATGGAATATAGTTGAATGTGGGTCAATACATATCAAAGTTCATTTAAGACAAAAATATGTGTTTACTAAGTGTTTGAAAAAAGTCCTAAGTGAGTTAGAGTGCTTTTGTTGCTGATTTTCTACATGGTATTAGAGCAGGTGCTCTAAGTTACAATGAGCAACGCTATTTTTGGCAGGGATTTGAAAGAGGGGAATTTGGTTGTTTGTTTTCTATTGGATAGTTGAGCGGAAAATGGATGCCTACATCAGATACGAGGACCGATTGGAAGGGATTTCCAAATACTTGCAATGGAAATTCAAAATGTCAGCTATTCTCAGGGAGAACAAACTTTGGAGATTTGTCAGCACTATAGTATTTTTTCCCACAACAAACCCTATTGCTTTGGATGTACATGAGGGAAAGGAAGCCAAATCTTAAAGAATTATTTTGGATGGAGTGAAAGACTCACTTATCCCACACTTAGCTGAGAAGAAGACAACTTATGATATGTGGGAGACATTGATAAACTTGTATGAGTCAAAGAATGAGAACCAGAAGATGGACTTAAGGGACAAGATGGATGATACCAAGATGGCTAAGGGTAAGAGTGTGGCATCCTATCTTACCCAGGTAGCACAGGTGAAAGATGAGTTGGCTGCAGTTGGGGAGGTCATTTCAGATTTAGAGTTGATGAGGATATCCTTGAAAGGCTTCACCAAGGAATGGGAAGTCTTTGTGAAGTGTGTGGTGGGCCGGGAAAATTTTCTAGACTTGAGAAGATTGTGGGATGATTTCACTCAGGAGGATATCTAGGAAGGATATCATAGCAGTGGACAGAAGGGAGATGGAGCTGATGAAGAGAATGTTGCTCTTACGACAAAGAGAAAAGGTAAGAAGCAGGGGAATTACAAGAAAGACTTGAGAAAAGTCAGATGTTTCATCTACAACCAGTATGGCCACCTTGAAGCCCAATGTCTTGAGAATAAAGAGAAGTGGAAGGAGAAGGAGGGGCCAGTTGTAGTGACAAAAACAATAGTAGAGGAATTTTAAGATGAGTTTGAGAAGGAATTCTCATTGGTCACTCTCGTGTCAAGTGTCAGGAGTAATGGTGAAATATGAGTTGGATGCAGTTGGGGAGGTCATTTCGTATTTAGAGTTGGTGAGGATAGCCTTGAAAGGCTTCACCAAGGAATGAGAAGTCTTCGTGAAGTGTGTGGTGGGACGGGAACATTTTCCAGACTCGAGCAGACCGTTAGATGAATTCACTCAGGAGGAGATTTGGGAAGAATCTGTTAGAATAATAAGTGTGCTCGTTTCACTGTATACAATATAGAAATATTGTCACCCAACCATAGGCACAAAGGCCACCCCTGAGGATCTTAACTTTGACAGACAAAATAATTTCGGAAGCAAACCATAGAACCAATAACCAACCAAGGTAGCGTACCTCTCTCCAAAGATAGCGTACCAAGAAGAAAGTCCAAACCATAACCATGCAAAAAATCTAACCATAACCAAATACCAAGTCACCACTGAAGCAACTGCAACTCTCCTCCAGTCATGCACACCACTTGTCCTTATGCAATTGTGAGAGTGAGTGTGTCAAATCAGCTCTAGCGCCCTCTTATTTATCGTCCTCCAAGTGACCTAATTGGGCCGACTTCTACTTCTGGAGGATAATAATTGAATATAAATTGTTATCTTGAGACGACTTGTCTTCTAAGGTTATTTCCTAAACTTCTAGGGTTTCTCTTGCTTCCCCGAATATTCTAGACTTGTCAAAGGTTACATGTAGAGGTTAATACCTCTTGCAGTTACTGTAATATCAACACTCCCTCCTAGATAGGGAGGTATTAAAGGAAATTGTATTGAGCACAAACTGACCATTCAACCAGTAGCATCATCATATCCACATAGGCTATCTCATGATCAAATCACGAGAACCAACATCACTATATAGTATTTATGGAAATCAGAACAATGCCATCCAATAGAGCACAATTGTTTCTATTCATAGTAGTATACAACTACTTTCCAATGGTACACAACCACTCCTAGTAGCACACAACTACTGACCAGTGACACATAGTCACTACTAGTGGATCACATCCACCATGGTAGCATACAAACACTGTCTATAGACATACAATCTCCACAACAATCATATCATCCGATATCAACAATGTCATGATATGAACTGAATCATCTGGGACACTCTTCCACTCACATATGTGATATCTGGAAGAGAATCTACCCTTGTAAAGTTAAACATCAACCACGGGATGTCTGGAATATTCTTCTCAAGCATAGAAGAATAACTGTCCCTGTTTTCTGAACCTGGACCTTTCAACCTAACTGGGCCATTCTTCCGACACGATTCAGAGTGCAACTTGGAGAGAATGAGTCCTCCCTAGGGAATGACTATCCCTGATTGTTGAACTTGGACCGTTCAACCTAACTGGGCCATTCTTCCAGCATGATTCACAGTGAAACCTGGAGAGAATGAGTCTTCCCTAGGGAATGATTGTCCAGACCATTTCCTATGGAAATGACTGTCCTACACCAATCTCCTACATCAGACCATTCTTCGAAACTACTCACAACTGTGAACTTCGAAAGAATGACTACCTAGAGAGGCAAACCATTCTACTTGACCACTTCTCGGAGTGACTTCCAAGGAGAATGAATATCCTAGACCATTCCCCAACACTGGACACAAGGGGAATCACTGTCTATGGTACATCAAAGATATGTCGGATCATGACTGTCCGTTCTGGACCATTTTTCAAACTGGAAAATGAGGATCAAATTCAGTTAAATCTGCTCTTCCACTAATATTTTGAAGGAATGGTTCTCAATGTCTTGGAAGAGCATTGAGAGTAATCATGACAAGTTATCTGTATGTTATTATTTCTCCAATGGCACTTAGATGATCTCTGATCTCTGAAATCTTCACGTAGAAGGTAGCAATGGTGTCATCTTTCGTCGTCTTGATATTTTGAATTTGGTGTTTCAATGTAAGAGCTTTGTTTGTGTTGTTTCTCTCAAACATCTACTTCAATGCATCATACATTTCATAAGTTGTCTTCAGGGTAGAGATGCGAGGTAGTAGATGATCTCTTACTGAATAAATGATTATATTCCTTGCTTTGACATCATTTTCCTTCCACTTAGCCTTCTCTTCATCGGTAGCTGTTGCTAGTAGAGTCTTATCTATCAATATCAATAGGTCATACTCTTCCAGAGTGATGTGTAATCTTGACTTCTAGGAGCTGAAGTTGCTTGTTCCATCAAGCCTATCTTCCACCAAAGTTTTGTTCCTCATGGCTTGCAGATTCTTCACAAACCCGAACGACTAGGCTAGAAACGCTAGCGTTTTTCAAGAGGATGTCTCTAGGGGGTTTATTGGACTTATGACTGCCAACCAGAAAACCTAGAGAGTCAAAGGAACCTCATCAAGCTGCAAAAATTCTCCAACGTTCTGTAGAAACCCTAAAACCGAAATTCTGCAGAAACCCTAGGGCCGAAAATCAAAACTCCTTCGATTTTTCATCTGAGAGTTGCAGGAGGTGCGTTGGCAAAGGCCATACTTTTGTGTGCAAAAAATAGGCCCAACGTTCAAGGGGAAGGTGCTAAAACTAGCTTGAAAAGGAAAATGGATGGAGCCATTTTTTTTATAGTTGCAACAAGGAGGTGATGGATGGCTCTTCAATGGCCTGTGAAATGGCTCTTCAGGAACTCTGCTATGATAGCATGTTGAATTTTAATGCTTATCTCAAGCACATTTAGTTTATTTTCAATTGAGCATGGACTTGAACCATAAACAATGTAGCTGCACTAGTTACAGTAACCAAGATCACAAGAAGAATAACCATGCACAAGAACACAAGAAGTTATCATGGGAAAACCCTTCTCAACCAAGGGAAAAACCCAACAACCCTTTGCTTTAGAGTCAAGAGAAGATCCCCCACACCATAAACCCTAGAGCACACAAGAGGGTGCTTCTATGACCTAGAAAACTTGCGCATAAGAGGAGAGCGCACTTCAACCATACAAGTAGATTGAGAGAATGTTACAATGAAGTGTGAGTTGAGTGATCCACAATGGGGATATACTCTCTTATATATACAAGACCTAACTCACCAATAGATGTGTCTATTGGCACAATAGGGTTGACTTGTACTACTCAAAAATATAATTAATCTTTTACCAAATATTAATTATCTTTACATGGTGGGGCCGACTTGTACCCTTTACAATACAAATTAGGGTTACACAATAAATCTTACTCTTAGACAATATATCAAGGATCTCTCACATCTTTTACTGCTCAACCACTAGGGACACATCCACCTATGCTCAGCCACAGGGACGTCACTCTCAACAGATCAACTCAACTAAGTCCATAGGAGTACCATCTGGAGAGCCATCTCAAGTCAACTCAATTAAGTCCAGAGTCTGACAGGAGACCATCTCAAATCATCTCAACTCAGTCCAGAGGAGCACAACAAAAAACCACACACGTAATCTCAACTCAGTCCAGAGGAGTATGACACACCCATCACATGGAATTTCTCACAGATTGTCTCAACTTAGTCTAGAGGAGAATGACATGGAGATTGTCTCATGAAGCTGCAATCATCAACATATATATGGAACACTCATCATTGTAATCATATATCGATCACATCTCATATGAAGAAAAACAACATGGTATCAGAGAGGGACTTGGCTTGACTCCTTCATAGGAGGGCCTGGGAAAATGAGAGTAGAGTAAAATGTTAGGAGTGTTAGATTTATGGGGTTGTTACAATCTATATGTACAACATATTTACTTTTTATTCCTACCTAAATTATAGAAAGAATCCCATAAATTATGGTGGGTAATAATTTCTAGTAAAAATGTCTAATTACCTAAATATGAGGAATGTAATGCATATTTACTTCTACGAAAACTTAGACACATATATTTTTTCTCTCTCACACGTGGGAAGTGATCTAAGGAAGAGACCAAAGTTTATAAGAAGTTGAAATTTTACGAGTTACTTAGTGATGTTCTAGAGTTTACTAAAGTAATATCGTATATCATTGGAAGTAATTACCACTTGCAGAAAAATGTGCTTGTCTAATTTAACACTAGAAAATCAACATGGTTAGCCATATGACATCGAGAATATGATGGATGTGTGTTGGTATCCGTATGACATCAAGTATATGATGGATGTGTGTTGGTCATAGTAGAAGACATATCATTTAGAAGGTTATTATATATAGTTGTGCATAAGATAAATTGATCTCCTCTAGGAGATTCTTTTTGTTGTTCTTATTTCTTGTTCTAGGAAGGTCACATGTAATAACTATCAGAAGGAGCCATAATGATGGTCGTAGGAGGAAGACATGGAGGGCAAGACCTTCCAACATGATATCAAGGGGAGACATTGCCAAAAATGATGCTCAGAGATAGAAAGTCTCTAGGAGAAATGTACCTCCCAAGATGGGACCATGCCAAATAACAGAGACAATTCTAGTAATCATGGATACAACCAGTCAAGACCGAATGTAGCACAACTATGGTTATAGATCCAAGTAGAGGAGGTTGTACTACATCCAGAGGGAGCATAGATTTAGTTACCACCAAAGAATGAGGAAGAGATACCTTTGGTGTCATAGGGAGTAGAGATAGAGGAGGAGTCACCTCCAACTCTAGAGGGAGTGTTGATGTTTGAGGAAACATCATGAGGCATTCTCCCTAAAGGGTCCTGCATGGACTAGTAGGGGGGAATGTAGATTTCATCCTGACGTGCCTCAGATGGTGAGATGAAGGAACCAAGAAATTTGTTTCACAAGGAAACCTCGATATGTATTGTGAGACATTGGTTCCATGAGGGAACCTCGATATGTCTTAGACATTGGTTTCATGAGGAAACTTCTATATGTCAAATATGGTCCAAGATGACATTACCTTTCAGAGGGAGACAATTGAGCCTATTGATCAAATTGGTTCTGTTGATCCCGTAGCTCCAGTTAATGTTCCTAGAGTTATTGCAATAGGTCGGAAGAGACCTGCATGGGCTCGTTAGAATTTGCAGGAGGCAGAAGGGCATGCAACTACTCATGGTACCTTCTGAGTGAGAAAGATACCTCATATATATTCATGCTATGTCGCAACTATGAACCACATCATTCATTTTGAGCCTTCCTGTTATGAGGAGGCAACTAGTCATCCAGTATGGAGAGATGTTATGATGGAGGAGTATTAGTCTATCATGAAGAATGATGTGTGGGATATTGTTCCGAGAACTAAGGGGAAGTTTGTAGTGAATTCCAAATGGATCTATAAGATGAAACACAAAGTTGATGGGAGCATGAAGAGGCACAAAATGATATTTGCTGCTAGAGGATTCTCTCAGGTGGATGGAATAGATTACAAGGAGACATTTTCTCCTGTTTCTCGATACACTTCTATCTGGATGATTATTTACCCTACAACATCCATGGGTTGGAAAGTACATCACATGGATGTGAAGACAACCTTTCTCAATGGAGAGATTGAGGAAGAAGTATACATCGAGTAGCCATATGGTTTCCTGATACATGAGAAGGAGTTTCATGTCTGCAGGTTGAAGGACCTGTATGGACTCAAGCAGACACCTCAAGCTTGGTATGTGAGGATTGATGGACATCTCATGAGTTTGGGATTCAACAAAAGTGTTTCCAATCCCAATATGTACTACAAGACTGTTAATGGTGAGTCCCTGATTTTGGTCCTCTACGTTGATGATTTATTCCTCACCGATACAGAGAGATTTATTGTTGAATGCATGTATGTGTTGGCCTCTGAGTTTGAGATGAAGGACCTTGGTATGATGCACTACTTATTGGGACTAGAGGTGTGGTAGAGGACTGATGAGATCTTCCTGAGTCAGGGAAAGTACACAGTTGAGATATTGAAGAAGTTTGGAATGCTAAATTGGAAGCCCATGGCTACACCAATGGTGACGAATCTAAAGAAACTAAGTGTGTATTTTTCTGATTCTGATGAAATTGATCTGTACAAATAGTTTATTGGATCATTGATGTATCTGGTTAACACTAGACCAAATATTTGTTATGCAATGACTATACTTAGCCAATTTATGAGTCAGTGGAGAGAGACACACTGAATTGCTGTGAAGCATGTGTTGAGATACCTACGAGGCACAATTGGACATGGTCTGAGATACACTTCCAGTATTTACATGAGATTGCAGGGATATACTGACTTTGATTGGGCAGGGAGCGCAGTGAAAAAGAAGAGCACCTCTAGGTGTTTCTTTATTTTCGGATTTGCCATGGTTTACTGGTGTAGTAGGAAACAAAATTTTGTGACCTTGAGCACCACAGAAGTAGAGTACATTGCATTGAGTGTGGAAGTCTGGGAAGTAGTGTGGATTTGCAAGCTCCTTGTAGATTTATTTGGACATGTGTTGGATTCAATTTTTATTACGAGTCATGGTACAAAGGAAGGAATTACTGGTGCAATACCTTCCTACACATGATGATGTTGTTGATGTTCTTACCAAACCAGGATGAAGTTAGAGTACTTCCATGACAGACTCGGCATGGAAAAGAATGCCTCCCTCGCTGAGAGGGAGTGTTGATGTTTGCAGATTCCTAAGACATTCTCTAGATCCTAATCCTATGTGAATGAGTTGATTTGATCTGTGAGGACACTTATCCAAGAAGGGATAAGTGGGTTTGGGCTTATCCAATAAGGGATAAATGTGTTGATCTACGAGGAAAATTATTCGAGAAGGGATAGCCCAACGTCCCTTGTGGAGAGCACACAAGGACACATCCCATGTGGAGAGCACATGAGGACATGTCAAGGGAGTTGACCTTGATGTCACACACTAAGGGGAGTTGACCCTAGTGTTTCTAGAAGGAGTAACCTCTAGAAGTCCACATGGGAGTGCCATCTGTGACAACAATTCTCCAGATCGTACTCCTCTATGAATTGAGTTGAGTTGATCTGCGAGGACACTTATTCAAGAAGGTGTTAGCACTAGAAGCCACCTCTGGATTGAATTGAAGGTAAGCCCAGTACCCATCAGAGTTCTATGTCACGGGTTGGTTTTCAAAGAGGTCAAATGGGTGCAGACTCAAGATGATATCGTTTTAACTCAAAAAAAATGGACTAGCATGCATAAGCAATTGAGGTCTGGAATCGACTTCAGTCAGTAAGTTGAAGTAAGGGTGAGTAGAGGGAAGACTTTGGTGAGGAGAGTGTAGATATTTGCTATGGACATCAAGTCTTCCAGCATCCCAAAGAGGAAAAACTTAAACACAAGATCTTCTTGAGTTCAAATCTCAAAGAAACTGAAAGGAATTATAATAACACTATGATCAAACATTCATCATAATACAATCACAATAATTCATGTGAATCAACCACTCATGAAATATTTTAGTATCAAAGGGAAACAAGAGGGAGCAAGAAATATGACTATCATTAAACAAGAAATTTCAGACTACAATGCATAACCAGAGAACCAAAAAGCTTCATTTAAAACTTTACAATACGGGAGCTTTTCTCTACCCTCGACCATAACAAAATATCAAAACCGAGTATTTATACTCAGAACAATTTTCCACCATGAGAGATGTGACTTGGCTATTACATTCAAAACTTTGCGTCTGCATTTTCTTCTGTAAGTCTACACTTGCATTCTTCTGTTAGACGCGATCTCATATCAGTATGGGATTTGTAGGAGAATTTGTTGACAGGGGAACTCTCGGCTGACAGTCTGCTTACACGACCGTCTTTCCATTCTTTCCATTTATGGGGTGAGACGAGGTTTCAACAACCTCCCCCATTTTCATTAACTACTTTCATTGGGATTGGGATGGAGCTTGACACCCATGAATGGTCCAGGAGACGTTCATGAATCCTTCAAGTCAATCCCGATGCCTTGAGACCACGTAGATCTTCCCCTGTAAAAATACGAGCGCCCTCGGCTTTTGGAGTGGCTCCTCTCCATCGCTTCATGTGACCTCCGGTCATGACCTGATGCTTCTTTTTTTCAAATTTTGGGACTTCGTATTTCAGGAATCTTCACTCCACTCGATTCCAAATATCCTGATACTTGAACTTGCGAAATGGCCCATCCATATCGATGGTTGGACCTACTTCGAATTTGACAGCCACGATTGTATCCTCAAATAACCTTAGTCACTAGCCGTCCAACATGTGCATGCCCTTCTTTATAGCCCCTCTTTCCAAATGAATGTGGGCAGTGACCACGGGCCCAATTCCTAGGTGCTTCACAATTTCGCATTTCGCGACTCCGCATTGTGCTCCATGCTCAAACCTTCGAGTCGTGAAATCATGATTTCTCGTATTAGGTGCCACGCATCCTCGCTAGATTAGATGGCTCTTGCTAATTTTGGGTTTCGGGGATTCAAATATTTTACAAACAACTTCAACAACGTTCCAAACTCTCAATTCCTGCGCTTATAACTTTTCGTTGATCTCTGAACTTCAAAATGAAATTTACTCCGCCAAACTGAACTTGCTCACTCGCTTGATTCAAGTCCATATCATACCGCTCTAAGTGTTTCACTTGTGATTATGGATGTAGCCTCTGTAAACAAATACTTGGATGACTGAATGAGGGCTTAGGAAAGCAAAAGGATCAACGACAGAGACAAGGAGAGAGAAGCGATCGACCTCAGAGAAAAAAAAAAGGCTTAGGGTCAACACCTCTCAGGCAGGCATAAGAAGAAAACTATAAGCCGAAAGGAAAAACCTTACGATTGGGTCTGCAAAAGGAGGAGAGACAGGAAAAATTACAGAATAAGGAAAAAACCCCAGATTCACAAGACTCTGACAAGTTTATGTGATAACATTTGGCTCCACAGGGGATGGCATGCTTCCTGCGAGCTGCTAAGAACAAGCAGTTCCAGTGCCTTAGCTTTGGGCTATGGAGTCTCCTATTAAAAACAAAATAAACATAAAACATGAACGATATTTACAATGGTGGGACGCCGACTGCGGCTTTAAACAATTTTTTTTTCCAGGAAGTGCCCATTTACAGGGCCACTAAAAACTCCATCACCCTCCAAATTATGCAACCTATAAGTATTATTTGAAAGTGTCTCAAAAATTTTGAAGGGTCCAATCCAAAGGGATTCAAATTTACCATGCTTGCTCTTGTCATGTCTGGGTGCATCCCATTTGAGTACTAGATCCCCCAACTGGAAATCATCCTTACTGCTTTTCTTGTCAAACGACTGTTTGATCCTCTGCTGATGGTCATGTGCCCTGTCTAGTAGCTTCTCTCTAGTTTCCTAAACTTCGTCCAGTTGTAATGTTCTCCTGACCATGTCATCAGGTTCTCCTTGGTAGTCTAGGAATAATTTTTCAAGGCGAGATGAGAAGGAAAGATGGTGTCAAATTCATACACAAGCTGAAAAGGAGAGGTGCCACGAGACCTCTTTGTTGTCACTCTATCAACCCACAGAGAAAAAATGAGCTTTGAATCCCATGCCTTCTTGTTGTCTTCTAGCAATATTTTGATAATTTTTATGAGGCTCTTATTAGAAGACTCTGCCAGTCCATTCCATTGGGGGTAGTAAGGAGTTGAGTGAATCAATGCAATCCCAAACTACTCACAGAATTGAATCAATGGTTTGGCCTTAAAGGATGCAACATTATTAGTGACAATTCTTTTCGGACATCCAAACCTTTCTATAATATCTTCAAGAAAACTAATGATTACTTTGTGAGAAGCACTCCTTGTGGGGATAACTTCTATCCATTTGGTGAAGTAATTAGTGGCAGTCAAGATCCATCTATGATGACCACTCGAAGGAGGATGAATATCCCCAATAAATTCTAGGCCCCATTGCTTAAAGGGTCTTGAAGCTGCTACAAGCTTCAATGACAGAGACTTGAGTTGCTTCTTCCCAGAGAATTTCTGACATTTGATGCAAGCCCTAATTTTCGTAGACATCAGTGAACAGAGTAGGCCAGAAGTACCCAGCCCTGAGAATTTTGTAGGCCGTGGTTCTCCATAAGTGATGTTCCCCACATAGGCTGTCATGAAAATCAAACATAATCCTTTGGGCCTCCTGTGGGTCTAAACATCTCAACAACACTCCTAGAGGGTCTTTCCAATACAAAGCCTAGTCAATAAGGCAATATCTAATCGCTTTGAGCTTTAAATCTCTTGCCTTTCTCTTCTCCATTCCATCTAGAGGTCGCAACATTTGCATAAAATATATGATATCTTTTTACCAAGCACATTCTGCTAATGGGGGACTATCCCGAGGGCTCCTATCAGACACTTTAGTCTACTAATTTTCTGAGCAAGTGTTGATGAAGTTAAACTCCAAATATTTACAATTATATTCAACCAACAACTTGGCTAAACCTTGGCCTTTGACTAGCTTGATGGGTTTTATTTCCAGATCAAATTCAAGGATTCTGGCAATCCACTTGCTCCTCCTCCCATCTATGTCAGGCTAGATGAGGATGTCCTCCATAACAACTAAAGGAACATATAAAATGATATTCGAATGCAGAACACTGACTCTTAATGCTTTGAGGGCTTTCACCAGGGCATAGGCCTGCTTCTCCATGATGTCATATCTGGCTTCTGCGTCTCTTAATGCTCCGCTGAAAAAAGAAATAGGTTGCTCCAGACCTGCATCATTCTTTTGTAGTAAAACAACGACCACTGTATCAAATGAAGTAAAGGAAAAAATCAGAAAATCCTTGGAATAATCGGGACTGATTAGCACAGGTGCTTCAATCAGTGCCTTCTTGATTTAGTTGAAGGATTCTTTGGACTTGGTAGTCCATTTTACTTCGTTCCCCTTCCTGAGCATGGCTATGATATGCTTCACCAATTTAGCAAAATTTGAAACAAACCTTCTCATAAAATTGATTTTGCCCAAGAAGGACTGAACTTATTTCTTGGATCTGGGAAGTGATAAGGCTTGTATAGCTTCTACCTTGCTTGAATCAATCCTGACCCCCTTAGCTGATACGATGTGTCCCAACAATTTTCCTTCCTCCATTGCAAATAAAGACTTCTTGGGATTTAGGGAGAGACCAAACCTTCTGCATTTCGAGAAGACCTTTCTTAGATGTTGACAGTGTTCTTTATCAGATTTGGAGAAGACTATTATGTAATCCAGATTGATGACCACAAGTTTGTCTCTTTCTCTAATGAAGGAGATGTCCATGGCTCGTTGGAAGGTTGCTCCTGTGTTCATCAATCCAAAGGGAATTTTCACATACATGAATGTGCCCCAAGGAGTGGTGAAGGTTGTCTTTTCTCTGTCTTCAGGCAGGACAAAGATCTAATTGTAGCCAGTAAAACCATCAATCATGAAGATCTTGGATGCATCTGTCACCCTCTGCAATATGTGTTCCATCTTTGGAAAATGGTAATTGTCCTTCTTAGAGCTTCTGTTCAGATTCCTGAAATCAACACAAAGTCTGATTTCTCTACTCTTTTTCCTTACTAGAACTAAGTTGGCCACCCATTAAGAATATCTCAAAGGGACAATCATTTGGGCGTCCAACAATTTCTTTACCTCCCTTTCCATAATAGGCAACAACATAGGATTTATTTGTCTTAACTTCTGCCTAAATGGTTTGACCTCCTCTTTCAATGGGATCTTATGCTCAATGACAGTTATGTCGTATGTTCTGAGGTCTTCATAGGTCCAGGAAAACACATCAACAAATTATTTTAATAGCTGAGTATACTCGGCTCTTTGCTCCCTTGACAGGCTGCTTGACAACTTGACAAACTTTGGATCCTCCTCTATACCAATATTGCATTCAGCTACATCAACATCCTCAGTTGGGCCTTTAAACTTTACAGCCACATTGTTCCCATTGGACAATATTTCTAAAGGAACTAGTCCTTTTGGAATGTGGTTGCTAGGAAACTGAACAATATAGTGATTAGTAATTTTATTTAAAAATATATCAGCGTGAGGGTCACCTTCGAAATCATGATCCTGATCAATGTGTAATGTGTAAATTCTAACCTTGTACAATATCTACTGTAAACTGATATTTAAAAAAGAACATAAAATATACAATGGCAAATACAAACATTACACAGAGTTTTTTCACATGGAAACCCAAACCGGGAAAACTAGCATATATTATATTCATACATTGTGTTACATTGTTTACAATACAATATACATATAGGAGCCAACGGCATCCAAAACCATAAACCAATGACCTGGATTAGCCCAAAACCCTAATTCCTTAACCGGAAATAGAAAACGATCGGCAAAAAACCATGTGCCGAAAAAACCACGTAAATATCATGTGGTCCCGGAAATATGTCGTCCTGGTGCGAAAATTTTTTTCGGGGGCGCTGCCCCCGAACCCCTGCACCCCCCCTCTAACTCCCTTGCGCGCCCGACGCAAACGCTTAGACACTACTACTCGTGCAAAGAATATAACACATACCCAACATAATGCAAAGAACTCATCAACAAACTCAAGAATTTTTCTAATCTCAAGATCATCCTTGAACACATTCCAATGCTTGACATTGCCAGGTACAGAGGCCCTATATCTTACCTCAACCTCATACCTAAGCTTAGGTGGTAGTGGGATTTTGAAATGGCTCGCTGGGACAACCAAAGAATCAACCATAATATTCTCCTCTCTTGGAATAAATGAAATGTTGAAAGTTAAGAAGAAATTGTCAATTAGGTCCCACACCTCATTTATGCCTAGGGTGCTTGTCTTGATAAATATTTTTGACCTGATGAACAATTAGTTCAACATCTCCAAATACTGCTAGCTTTTCAATCCCCATGTCTTTTGCATCCCTTAAACCCAAAACAAGAGCCTCATATTTTGCCACATTGTTGGTAGCTTCAAATTCTAGTTTATAGGACAAAGGTATAGCCTCTTGACAAGGTGACACAAAAACCACTCCAGCACCAACCCCTTCCTTGGAAGAGGTTCCGTCGAAGAATATCTTCCACACAAAAGTAGTTGGGGGAGGTATTTCACGAAAATAAAAGGGTTGCTTTTTGATTTCAACAGGAGCTTCAGAAGCATCTGCAAGCTGCAATATTCTGGATCCTAAGTGAGTGTTCAAAGACAAAATAGGATGGTTGATGGGGTTTTCTTCATCACTAATGATGTATGCCAGCTGTGCTTCCCTGTAAAGTCTCCTTTGTTCACCCCTGAACACATGAATGGTGGCGTATGAAAGGTCTATCTGCAAGGTTCCCCCTAGTCTCTTTATCCAAGATCTAGATATGAGCATTCCAAACTTAGGGGGAACATCAACCACTACGATATCCACGACTACGCTCTTCGTGGACAACTGGAACAGGGACAAGGTTAGGTCTTTGATAACCCCAAGGCACTTCACCTTCCTGGAATCGAAATAATACAGGTCATGGTAGGTTTTTGTGTCTTCCAACCCGATTTCTTCCATGACAATCTTAGGAATAAGATTGTGGGATGCTGCTGAATCCATTAAGCAGTTATGCAACACCTTATCATGGATGTTCAATGAAGTGTAGAAGGGAAGGGAGGAATCATCTCTATCTTCTACCAAAGTCCTAATATGACAACTCGATTTTCATCTTGCAAATTGACTGAGTCTGTGGGATGAGACATCGGTTTAGACTGCAATAGTTTAGAGAGTCTCCTTTTGAAATCTTCATGCTTGACTAGTTCTGAAAGGGGTACATGGATTCTAAGTTTTTGGATTTCATGGTCAAAATTGAAGAAGGGAGAGGGCTTCAGAATCTCCTTCACTTCTGGGACGAGACCTTTGACCATTGGTGAAGGTTTTTGTACCTCCTTTTCTTTGCTACTATCTTCCACATTATCAGCAGGCTTCTCTGCTCTGGTATGCTGATCGGGAATATCAGGGTTTCCTTCCTTCTTCTTGGACATGAGGCTATATCTGTTTGGGTTTCTGTTGGTATTTTTCCCTTTGCTCAACTCATTTAATTGACTACCCATGAGAGACTATTCATATGCAGCTTGGGTTAAATGAGGGAATGAGGAGGTATCCCTAATATAATGAATTCCAGGGTCAAGCTCTTCCTCCTCTCCTTCTTCGTTATTTTGGAGAGGAGCCTGAAATTTCTAGTCATCTCTATCTCTGTTTCTTTGATCTCTTTGGATGGTTTGAGGAGTATTGTTAGGCCTCCTATAGTTACCTCTGTTATCAACATTTTGGGGATTTCTGTAGTTCTGCTTTCCTTCTAATTCGATCTTTTCCATTCTAGCAGAAAGTGATTTTAGTAGCTTGGTCATTTCATCTGTTTGAAGGGGGGCAACAAAAGAACTAGAAGTCGAAACTTCAGACTTACCTTTTCTTCTGTCTCTATCAACCTTACTCCTAAGCTTATCAACTGCCAGTATATTAGATTCTAGTTCAATGGCTGCATCTTGCATATGAGCCAAGGAGGTAGCTCTTCTTTCTCTCAACAGGAGGAAAAAATCAGGGTCGAAAGCACTAGCATAAGTCATTTTAGCAGAGGTTTCTGTGGGTTTAACTTCAGCAGGAATATTTTTATACATCTTATTAAATCTCTTCGAGAAGTCTGAAACAGATTCCCCTTCTTCTTATTTAAGTTCTCCAAATTCTGTAATATAATAAAGAAGATCTTTTTTATTCCCCCAATTTCTTAAGAATAAGTCATCCAGAGCAGAAATCCTGTCAATAGATCTAGGAGGCAAGTCCTTAAACCAATCCATAACATCACCATCAAGGATCTCTACAAAAACTCTCATCCACACATCTTCATTTTTGATGGCATGGATTTCTGCTAATCTATAAAAGGATGCAAGGTGCTCTTCTGCAGTCATGTATGCCTCTCCTGTGAACTGGGGGATGCGCTTAAGGTAGTCTATGGCTGGGAGAGCATTCATAGGCTGAGGTAAAACCAGAGGGGTGTATCTAACAACCAATATCTCAACCATCCTATTTCTAGGAGGATTAACACCTGTGATTTGGACACAAACTGGAGGAGAATCGGGAGGAGATGGAGTTCATATAGGGGAGATTGGAGGCGTGCTTTTGGGAGAAAAAGGAAACAACAGAGGATTTGGAGAAAAATCCACAGGGCTTGAGGGAACATAGGTTTCCCTCTCTGTCAAAGAAACAAATGTAATAGGAGGAGGAGTAGTGAAACTAGGAGAGGGGAAATCAACAAGAAAACTCCCAAAATTTGAACTTCTAGAAGCTCCAACAGATGGTGTAATAGGAAAATGAGAAACAAATATTGGAGTTTCTATAGGAGGATAATGAAAATCATCAGAAATACCTGGTTCAACAACATATGTGCCTTCCTGAAGGGTCGGTCATCTTCTGATAATTTTCTCTGGGTTAGCTTCATGTGTTGCTAAAGGCAGCTGTGGAGTAGACCTCGCGTGTCTGCCTTTGGAAGCCACATCTGAAATCGTGGAGTCGCTAGGTGCATAATTGCAATATTTAATATTTTGAGTTCTGATGCACCTTTAGAACCAGTAAGCTTTGTCGTTCAATCCCAGGGAAAATATTCAATTCGTCCTCGACAACGACGTCATAAATGTTAGGACTAGAAGTCAACTCTGGATTGCGTTGAAGGTAAGCTCAGTACCCATCAAGGTTCTATGTCATGGGTTGGTTTTTAAAGAGGTCAAATGGGTGCAGACTCGAGATGATATCGTTTTAACTCAGAAAAACTGGACTAGCATGCATAAGCAATTGAGGTCTGGAATCAACTTCAGTCAGTGATTTGAAGTAAGGGTGAGTAGAGGGAAGACTTTGGTGAGGAGAGTGTAGAGATCTGCTGCAGACATCATGTCTTCCAACAACCCAAAGAGGAAAAACTTAAACACAAGATCTTCTTGAGTTCAAATCTCAAAGAAACTGAAAGGAATTATAATAACATTATGATCAAACATTCATCATAATACAATCACAATAATTCATGTGAATCAATCACTCATGAACTTTTTCAGTATCAAAGGGAAACAAGAGGGAGCAAGAAATCTGTCTGTCATTAAACAAGAAATATCAGACTACAACGCATAACCAGAGAACCAAAAAGATTCATTTAAAACTTTACAATACAAGAGCTTTGCTCTACCCTCGACCATAACAAAATATCAAAACCGAGTATTTATACTCAGAACAATTCGCCACCATGAGAGATGTGACCTGGCTATTACATTCAAAACTTTGCGTCTGCATCTTCTTCTGTCAGTCTGCACTTGCATTTTTTTGTTAGATGTGATCTCATATCAGTATGTGCTTTGCAGGAGAATTTGTTGATAGGGGAACTCTCGATTGACAGTCTGCCTACACGACCGTCTTTCCATGCTTTCCATTTAAGGGGTGAGACGAGGTTTCAACAACCTCCCCTATTTTCATTAACTACTTTCATTGGGATCAGGATGGAGCCTGACACCCATGAATGCTACAAGAGACGTTCACGACTCCTTCAAGTCAATCCCGATGCCTTGATACCACGTAGATCTTCCCCTGTAAAAATACGGGCATCCTCGGCTTCTGGAGTGGCTCCTCTCCATCGCATCATGTGACCTCGGGTCATGACCTAGGGCTTCTTTTTTGTGAAATTTCGGGACTTCACATTTTGGGAATCTTCACTCCACTCGATTCCAAATATCCCAATACTTGAACTTGTGAAATGTCCCATCCATATCGACGGTCGGACCTACTTCTAATTTGACGGCCACGATTGTCTCCCCAAATAGCCTTAGTCTCCAGCCGCCCAACAAGCACACGGCCTTATTTATAGCCCCGCTTTCCATATGACTGTGGGCAATGACCACGGGCCTAATTCCCAGGCGCTTCGCGATTTCACAACTTCACGTTGTGCTCCATGCTCAAACCTCCAAGTCGCAAAATTGTGATTTCTCGGATCAGGTGCCACGCGTCCTCGATGGATCGGACAACTCCTGCTGATTTCGGGTTTCGGGGATTCATATCTTTTACAAACAACTTCAACAACGTTCCGAACTCCTGATTGCCGTGCTTATAATTTGTTGTTGATCTCTAAACTTCGAAATGAAATTTACTCCACCAAACTGAACTTGCTTGCTCGCTTGATTCAAGTCCATATCAGACCGCTCTAAGTGATACACTTGTGCTTATGGCTGTGGCCTCTGTAAAAAAATACTTGGATGATTGACCGAGGGCTCAAGAAGGCAAAAGGATCAGTGACAGAGACAAGGAGAGATAAGCGATTGACCTTAGAGAAAACATAAAGGCTTAGGGCCGACACCTCTCAGTCAGGCAAAAGAAGAAAACTATAAGAAGAAAGGAAAAACCTTACGATTGGGTTTGCAAAAGGAGGAGAGACAGGCAAAATTACAGACTTAGGAAAAAACCCCAGATTCACAAGACTCTGACAAGTTTATGTGATAATAGAAGGGATAAGCGGGGTTGGGCTTATAGTGCAAACGTCCCTTGTGGAGAGAACATGAGGACATGTCCCTTGTGGAGAGAACATGAGGACATGTCAAAGGCGTTTACCTTAACGTCACACACTATGGGGAGTTGACCCTAGTGTTTCTAGAGGGAGTAGCCTCTAGAAGTCCACATGGGAGTGCCATGTGTGACAGACCTTTTGCTACTACAATGGTTGTGTACCATTGACAGAGAATGTATGTCTCTGGAAAGTAGCTTTGTACTACTACAATGGTTGTGTACCACTTGCAATAACTGTGTGTCACTAGACAACAATTATGTGCTACTATCATTGGTTTTGTACCACTGGATAGTAGTTGTGTACTATTGTGGAAAGATACCTCCCTAGCTAAGAGGGAGTGTTAATGTTTCAACATCGGGCGAACCTTCTCCTAGATTGGGTTGTAGGCCAAGGGAGATATGATACATTTATCATAAAGGTGCACTTGTGGTAAATGGGCCCAGGCATATCCTTCCTTGATCATGACAAGGAATAATATGGACTCGATGTGCTTGAAGTTATTTCCACGTGTTAGTTAGCATCAAGTTGACATTCACTCACATGTGTGTACTTATGGTGAAATATCCCGTTGTGGTCTTTGTCCTAGTCATGGTGATTTGACAAGGAATGATAAAGACTCAAGATGCTATATGCTATTACATGCAGACCCAGAGTGAGCCCGATCTCAGAGAGAGTCAATTAGATCAGAGGCAGAGTCAGATAAGGAATTTCTCCTCAGTTCAGGTGGGAGAGAGACGTCTCCCAAGACTGTCAGACAAGTGTCATGAGTCTAGGGTGAAGTTTGTATACTTCATAGACAAGCTTGGAATGATGCAGAGTGTCTCCCTCGTTGAGAGGGAGTGTTGACGTTTGGACAACATCCAAAAGACATTTTCTTAGATTAATAATTACTAATATAATTATTGATTATTAAATACTATATAATAAGTAAATGATAATAATAAATAGTTATTGATTATCCAAGGGACGCATCCTTTCATGGATGGTCACCATATATTCTCTATATATGGAACACTCATCATTATAATAATATACCGATCATATCACATATGAAGAAAAACAACAATTAAGACCCCTTATTTTAATTTTAATATTTCTTACTTTAATATTTTTTCACAGTGGCTATCTCCTAGCTATTACCTTATAAATCTATTCTTCAACACACTCTTTTTGAATTTTTGAGTTTTTATTGTTCTTGATGATGGATGAAGTGTCCACTCAAAATGTTGATCATTTCAAAACTTCTTACACAATTTATTTCTAGAAAGTTTTATAACAATTATAAGGAATGTGAAAACATACAAACTAAGAAACTTCAATCTATTTTTTTTCCCAAATTGTAAAAAATTAAGTAAAAAATCTTATTAAATTTAAACTTTATTTCTTATAAAAACAATAAAAACATTTGAATATATAGAATAGGCATTTTATTATAATTATAATGTAATTTTTAATATTTAATCTTATCACTTATGTAACAATTTATATAAATTCCAAAAATTATAGTCTAACAATAAAAATAATGATCTTATTGATTATTAGTTCATTATAGATTATATCAACACATTAAAAATATATTTTTATTGTTTATATAATAAGCCAAGATATCTACATATGTAAAAAAATCAGTGCTTAATTTTTTTTTCTCATAATTTTGATTTAAAACAAATTTAAATTCCTCAATCTCAACCTTAAGTCAAGTCGTCAAACATCAAATGGAAAATCTGTTGAACACATGGGAAAAAACACAAATGCTCTCCATATGACCTTGAGTTGTTGCACACCTTTATGTCACTTTTATTAATTAATTATAATTTAAATTATTAATTAACATAATAATAAAAAAAAGTCCAATGAAATTTTGGACTTAGTTTGCATGCACCAACTTTCTATATCTTCATCCTTATCATTTACACATGAGATGCCGTGGTTGATTCCCATGGCAAGCTTTCCCAACAGATAATGCAAACCATGTGATTTTACTAATTTCCGACCATATGTCAAACCTTATAGCTCTACCCATTTTTTGAACCGACTGTCTAATGTTATAGTTAAAATACAACCAATCTTAACACTTTCCTAGGCTATGCGAAACATGGGAAATTTCTTCTTAAAAATGGAAGGAGAAGAGCATGAATTGTCTATTGAGGAGATTCAAAATGGAAACCTATTTAATAGCATACTAGGATCTGCTAGCTCATGAAGCTTCAACTGCAGAAATATATGTGAAATCATCAACAATTGTGTTGCATAGAAGTGCACGAGAGTTCCTTCATAATTCAACATTCGTTATGGTCCACGACTACATAAAATATTGATTTACCATTTGTATTCAAAGCCAAGCCATCATTCGAAGGAAGTCAAGTCTACATGAGACAAAAATATGGACTCTAGAATATTTTAGAGATCAGCTAAGGCTCAATAGTTTTTTTACTTCTTTGCAAGGGTTGTATTGCATAGGTTTGCCTCTCCATAATCGTAGTCGATTGTGATGCTCTCGAGATTCCTTCCATCCCTACTCTCTATTCCTTCATTGATGCTCCACTTTGTCCCTGATACTCCATTAAGCATTTCATTTCATTCTATCTAAAGTAGCAAAGTAGCAGAATGTCTCAACATTGAAAAATGAAGTAGCATAATGTCCCAACATCGAAAWCACTATGCTGAACCTCATTACACTTCAAAGCGCATAGGAGAAGCTAACAAAAATGCATTCTTCAAATTCATTACCATTCAACCTTAGATCTACTCCAAAAACATAGTGTGACATGTCAATTGTTCTTCATCCTCCATTGCCCGGTTATACTTAAGTAATAGTTATATGCCAAGGCCACAGACAAAGCCTAAAGAGAACAATGTTAGCTCTAATCAAAACTAGAAAATCCTCAATCTCACGGTAGGGTTTGCAGATTGTTGTTGAACCTTGTAATGTAAAGGCCATTCTGTAATAAGAAATTATAAATAGAAGCGAGACAAGGCCTCTTTCAAGTCATTTTTAATGCAAAAGAAATCAAAATTTTTAGACATTGTAGTGTGGATTTTGATTCACCTACGAACCTAGAAAATTACCCTGGAAATTAGAGTTGTTGTGACCTCCTCTAACACATTTTGGAACCTTCTAGGACGAAGTTTTTCTTCTTTAGCTAGTGCATATAATATACTCTCCATGGATCGATTTGTGAATCCCACAAACAAAATCCATAAAGAATAGGAAAGAAGAGGAGTAAAAATTAACGAAAGTAGAAGTTACGAGAAAAAATATTTCAAGCCTTGCTTAGGGTGCTCCCACCTCCAGTTAAACCTCAATTGAGACTTGGAAACCTGACGGTAGCGGATCCTGTGCGGGGTTCTGCTTGGAGAAAAGGGGTTGCGCGACTCATATTGAAGCTTTATGTGTAGTGAGGACACAACAGGAGGAAAGATGACAGGTGAATAGGCGGTAAGAGGATACATACACACATGTATAAAAAATGGTTTAAAAAACTAGAGGTATTGGATGACTAGTTTCGAACAAAATTTATCCCTAAGATATGCCTTCAACATAAATATTTGTTCTCTATCATTATAATGATGACACGTTTACTATTATTATGTATATGGATGGTACTTGATGTATAGTCATAAGATTAGAGAATTGGTTAAATATTTGTGATAATTATTTTGAGTGTTAGAATGTTCAATTAATGTGTGTGAAAAGTATAAATTAAAAGTATTATTAAGTGTTAGGATGCACACAAATTGGAGATCAACGTGGAATGGTTTTCATTAAAGTGATACACATATAAATACATGATCATGACCTTTGGATTCGTCTTCCAAGAGGTCTCTTGGACTCCCAATGATGGTTCTTATTCACTTGTGGATTTTCATATTCCTTCTCAAGTGAATAATACAAAATATCATAACTCTAATGGATTAGGTTTCCAACATTATCCCCCTTAATTCGAAGGGGTGTATGTGAGTCCAAGCAAAGAGTTGAAATATGGAAGTGGACGACTACCAATGGTTCAATGTGCTCTCTCAATCTCATGGTTTTGGGATGACTGCAAACCAAATGGATAGCAACAGTTTATGTCTTCTACTAAATGGAGGTTTAAGATGACCACAAAGTGTTGTTTAGCAAAAGCTATAAGTATTCTCCTAATTGGAGATTTAATATGACCACAAACTGTTGTTTAACAGAAGTTGATGTATTCTACTAAATGGTGGTGGTGGTTTAAGATGACCATAAGCTGTGTTTTAGTATATGATGTAAGTCTTATACTAAATGGAGGTTTAAGGAAAACCACAAACCAAATCATGCTGATGGAATGAGCCTGGCTCGCTTGTTCTTGCTCGATTAATATGACTTCGAAACATGAAGCTTGACTCTCAATCATTGATATTATCCCCTTTTGTCAAGTACATGGTGAGAGAATAAAAATATTTCCACTAAAATATGTTTCAATACTTGAGAATGAATTCTTTGGTATGACTGATATATCTTCTTGACTGTTGATGGCCATTGCCAAAAAAACGATCCACCCATAGTGATTCTTTACTTTTGCAGATTTCTTACATTTAGAACATCTATATGATAGATGATTATGCTTTCCACAATGTTCACAAGCATGAAGATCAAAACATTGATCTTCCATGTGGCCAACTCAATGACAATGTTAGCATTTATAAATCTTCTCTTGAACTGGAGGAGGATAATATGAACTTTCTTGAAGGAATCCAACACTTTGGAACTTGATTGGTTTGGTATAATATGGAATATGAAAGGTAACTTCATTTTCATATCCGATACCTGTTTTGTGTTTATTGTCTCTGATTTCTTTCCAAGGTCTGGTGTTTGGCTTGGAAAGAGAAGGCTAAACTTATTCATGCATAACTTCATCTTCATCTGCATTTGTATCTAAAGTTGGCTCATTGAGTTGCTCTTGCACTGGTTGTTGATCTGAATCATCATCATCATAATTATCATTGAAATGGGGTTGTTTTGGACAAGAACTAGTTCAAAATGTTGAAGATTCTTTCATTGAAGTTGATCATGAAGAAGTTGAGTCTAAATTTGAAGCAGTTTTGTTTTGGCTTGTGAAGTTTGCAAACAAGCTAGAATAGAGTGAAGAATTGCTTTGTCAATTGTGACCATATTGTTGACAATAGAGAGTATTAGAGTATTTAATAACTCTAATAGTTCATCAATTTGAGGCATTTAAATAATGACTTACACCTCAAAGGGTTTCTTGCAACTCCACCCTTTAACAATCAGATTCTACAATTCAAACTCAACAAATGAAGGGTGTCGGCTTCTACTAAAATTACAACTGTTTACAATGTAATTCAACTTAAATTCAAAAGAGTACCAAAATTACAACTGTTTACAATGTAATTCAACTTAAATTCAAAAGAGTACAAGTAAACTTACAAAAAGACTATTTGCGAGTTACCTTGATTTTGGAGTTGAATTGATCTTCAAAATTTGATCCTTCTGAAGTTGCTGCGACTCAAAACCAATTTTCTTCACAAGGTCATAAACTCAAACAAATATTGTTGTTGGCCATAAAAAAAAGTCATGGGTTCTACTCCCACATAGGTCATAAATCAATTGCACGACATATATCAAGGTGCATAAACATAAACCTTAATAAAAAAAACCAATGCAGTGAAGAAACCAACCATGATAATCAAGACACCGATGCATCTGTCCCTCACTCTCTTGTAGGGCAGAGAGTTGTCACTGCTATGATAAACAACATTTTAATCGACCATCTATTATCCATATAGGCAGTATATTGTTCGTTCTACTTTGTTCTACGAAATGGTTTTTTTCGCCAGAATCCAACAATATAAATTTACAGGAATCACTTTTTGGTTGTTGTTCAAAATCCATTTCTGAATGCAAAAATGGATTCAACATGCTGAAAAACCCTTGGAACACTGGGATTATACAGAAATAATCACTCAAATCTATGAATCTAACAATTTCTTACTGGATTTTCAACAAATATCCCTAGAAAAAATCGTAACATAACTTAACATCGAGATTTATACAAAGTAAAAATGCCACCAAGATCTCGCATGCAGAAGATGTTCCCGAGGATGCCACGTTGCGATAGTTCCCATTAAACAAACTCTATCGACAAACATGCACGGGGAAGGAGGAAACAAACCGCGGTGAGGCCAGCTCGAATCTGAGGACGTGTAAATTGAAATCGTCTATTCTTGTTCTTGGATTGGCTGCCCAAAATAAAATTTGCATACAGCAGACGAAACAAACCCAATTCTCACCACTTCATGTCGACTCTGAATTCAGTTATAGTGAACAGGAATCCGTTGTCCCTTGACTTCCTGGATCTCTGAGGGGCATCACTGTCAGTAGACAAAAATTATTTTGTTCGACTGTTTGGAGTAAATCTTCACCGGTCAGCATTAGATCATTTTCCCAATGTTATGACAAATAAGCAATAAACGACGACTGAGGCAATGATGGAGGTGTTTCTCAACAGGAAACGACGGTGCTATGGATGAGAGACAGGCTCATCTATCCATTTATCTCATTCCTCAACGCATCCAAATTCAACCTTGAAGCTCGAACAATCGTGTGTTAGTTGCTTTCATCCTATCAGAAACGTTGGGTCAGTTAGGTTATCTGGGTTGCAGTGCAGTGTGATTATTAAGATTAAGAGATGAGAGATTCTTTGTTTCCGTATAGCGTGTGCAGCAGATGTGTAACATACTATGAAAGGGGCCTAGAGACATCAAGAGAAGAGAGGAAAGGAGATACCGCAAAACTCTCTAAAACCTGGGCTCAAATTATTAGCAATCCTGCTAAGAGGGAAGGAGAAAGAAACATTCAGGTTGACAACATGCAAGATAGAGAAAGAAAAGAAAGACATGATAGAGCAACAAACATAATTATCAAGGGGGTGAAAGATTATGGGAAAAATGAATGTACTCTTGACCTTTCAAGAGACTTCTTGAAAGACAAGCTCCAATGGCAAGGACAAATATGTCAAGCATGGAGAGTAGGTAAGCCTAATGGTGAGAGAGCCAGGCCCATAAAAGTCATCATGCCCAACTTGTGTGATAAAGAGATCATTCTAAGTAGGAAGCAGTTCTTGAGGGGTTCTCGGTTTTTTCTAGAAGAAGACTTAACTGTAAGACAACAAGAGGAAACGAGGGACGAGATGACAAAAGTTAGGGCAGCAAGAGATGAGGGAAAAAGAGCATGGATTTATAAAGGTAAAGCTGTGATAGCGCAATTTTGACCTCCTTCCAAAACAAGGTAGCAAGACAATAACAAAGAAGAGGCAACAAACTCCTCAACAAGAAATGAGGAAGCAAGGTCAGTATGGGCAAGCAGGGACAAAGACTCAACCGTGAGTCTTGCATGCCAAAACAAATAGCAATCAAATCGTACCCAGGTTTCCTTAAGATTAGTTTGTTGGAACTGCAAGGGGGTACCCATGGAGACGAGGACCTGGGTTAGGGCCTATTGCAGAAGATAGAGACATAATTTGCCTCATAGAAACACATGAGCATGAAGGGTGCAAGACATCTTTGTTTGAAGGGTATTGGAAGATAGCAGTGTGGAACAAGGCATCAGGGAATGGCAAAGGGCACGGGGGTATCATGGTATTAGTAAGAGAAAAAGAAGGCCGTTTCATTCAGCTAGAAAAAGAAGGCCCAAATAAGCAATTTGTCTGGCTTAAAATATCAGAAAATGGAAATCACATCAGAATTGCAGCATGCTATTTTGCGCCGCAAGTTTCAAAAATCTACAAAAGTAGAGGGCTTGACCACAAAGATCCCTTTGCAGCCTTAAAAACAGATATTGCAATATATTCTCAGCTAGGTGAAGTCCTTATAGTGGGGGATTTCAGTGCTAGAATTGCAGGTGAACAAGCTAGCATTCTTTGTTGCAAAGAAGACGGTGACCCTATCTGGCTTACAGAAGAGAGTAATCATCAGTGGGAACGAATTTCAGAGGATAAAGGCTGCAATTTCTTTGGAGAACAATTGCTTACGCTATGTGGGGCTTTCTATTTGGTCATTTGTAACAATATGACTAGATGGGAAAAGTCCGGTAATTTCACTTGCAATACTTACAACGGAGCAAGTGTAGTAGATTATGCAATTTGCTCGCATAACTTGTGTGGGAAAATGGAGGAAGTGTTGATTGGAGATCAAATTTGGGACTTAAAA